>JAVTVY010000322.1:0-32878 GCA_036873755.1 Hanleya hanleyi | reverse complement strand
GAATTTGCACAAATTTACTCATTTGACGACGGGAATTACAAGCGTCTGGTCCGTCATTCATAATTCAGTCGTCGTCCATTAGAGAATATCCGCGTCCATAATCCAAAGACCTATTCCATATTCCATACAACAGCACCAGCACCAAATTCAAAAAGACAGTCATAGTATACATAAACATAGGTTTGTTTCCTGCAAGAGAGAAGCGGTCAACAGTTTTCAATGATGCCGGCAAGACATCATGCATGATGTTCCAAAAATATCAAATCCGTATCGCTGATCAGTATTCTTAATCCATAATATTCGTTGTAAAGTCGTTATCTAAAGAATGATGTATCTCAGTCACGCTTTGATTGTGACTGTTCATATGAGTACCATGAGGATCTTGAAGTACATGGGTTCATACGGCCCCTAGCCCCGGGTTAAGCGGAATTAGACACAAGTTACGAAGCGTAACGCCATAGATCTTGCACGCTACGCTCGTATTTTGCTATCAGCATGCGATATGTATCGCCAAATTTGAGAAACTTTGATTGGAGGCGCTTGGTGGTGTAGCCCTGTTTTATAAGTTTCTGCAACAATGTTTTTGTGAAAGCGTTGATTAAAAATGTCACATTTTTAACACAGAGATCTAGCAAATGCTACTAGGCGTGACAATAATATCGCCATATGCAGGTCCCACTGGAATATTACTATCCAAAAAGGGATAGTTTACGATGTCGAAATTGTAATCATCTCTTTTGTCATAAAGTCGACGAGAGAGAATGCCCGCTTCATTTTTGTAGAGATAGAGATCTAAATAAGATGTACCTGTAGGGCTATCTGTAGTTTCCTTCAAATCAGTGAAGGTGGATATATATCCTTCACTGCTTCATTTATATAGCGATTATCCACAGCGAGAAGATCGTCTATATAGCGTTTGGTGAATGAGAAGGAACGGGTTTTGAATGGATCGGTTTTTGAAAGCGCCTGCATATAGTCATATTCATAAGAGAACAGATATAGATCAGCCAATAGGGGTACACAATTAGTACCTATTGGAATACCTATATGCTGTTGATATATTGTGTTGCCAAATTTCACATAGATATTTTTAATGAGAAATTCAAGCAATTCAAGCAATTTTTTAGAGTGACAATTGTAGAATATGCTGGTGTATTTTGTTTGGAGGTAAACCGTTTATGTCTAGTTTCGCACAAAGTGCGTTTCAGACCTTGGTGTAGTTTTATACAAAGCATGGGGTTATATATAGAGGCCCCATATTTCGACACTTCCGTAATATTACCGTCCACACTCCCCAAAACTCTTGTTTTGAGGGCCTGTGTTCTCTACGCATTGCGCTGCAAGACCGGCGTGTCAGCTCATCAACCCTGACCCTAGCCCTGATTTTTTTTTAGATATAGAGAGGACAGAAAGGCCTTCCTTTGATGAAAGGCCCGAATATACCGATATTTGGTGATCTTACACTAGCCTGCAATGGGATTCGCGTAACAATACTGGATTCGCTTTAAAAGAATTTAGACCCATATCAACACAAGTTCACATACATAATTAACTTTCCAAGGCTTAATACATGCATGCATAATTTGTGTGATTTAGGTGTAGTACTTTCAGAACCGTATCAGACTAGTTAACTCGAGACTTTAACTCTAATATTAACTCGTCTCAAATTACGACAAATCGAATTCGCGTATAAAAATAGGATCATTGTTATAGGTATAGACATATATTAACACAACTTCATCTTGAATTATCTCTCCAGATGTGGATGTAAAATGTATTTTTGGTTACACTTATTCAGCATTGGTTTCTATTAAAGTCGCGATTTTAAAGCTACCATGGAAGCCTCGATTTACATGTATTTGCATTGTTGATATATCGACATTTGCCTTACAAACCTGTTGCGCAAATGAAGCAACCAAGAAAAAACATTGAATTATTTACTATTCTCAGCAGATCTAATGCAAATATACGACCACTCCCCTACTCCTTTTCCAAAATGTAATCGTATTATACAACGCGCGACAGATAGCCTCCAACATCATGCACGATCACTAGTCCTTGATGATATATTGCTTTTTCTTTCAAAAGTTTAGTTGATCACTCACATTTTAATACTGAGCATTGATGCGCAATGAACCTTCCCCGAAACTCTCTGACTGGTAGAAGAATATTCATCACATTTTTCTACAATGCACCAATCAAGTACTTCAAAAGTAAGTTTTATATATGAGACCATATGTACAACGTATTCCAGTTTTAATATGCGAATAATCATCGCGATCCAATAGTTTTCACATTGAAATCTTACTACAGATTCTGCTGCTGTTATCTCATGGAATATTAGTCGTCTTCTTCGCCGTTTGTCAAAGTTCAGGTGACCTCGTACGTTAGCACTCGGCAATTAATCAAGAGACCCCTTTTAACCTGTGATTTGACAGTCGCCATCCGACAATTGTAGACTTCCATTGGAGTTTACCGATCACCATGGTTACCGATCACCATAGTTACCGATCACCATGGTTACCGATCACCATGGTCAGCGGTGGCACCATAGTCATCATAGTCGACACTAGAGTCATCGTCATAGTCGTAGTCTACATGTATATAGTTGTTGTAGTCTTCAGACGAGCCCGCATCACCAGGGGATGATGACTCGTTCTTCTGTGACTCGGGGATCCGATCCTCAATGTGATGGTAACGAGCTAGTGATTTTTTGGACAAGAAGGTGCTGTCCAGGTGAGCGGTAGTTACCGCCAATATCACGTTACAGGGAGGTGGTGCAAGTTCTTTCAGGTCATCTGGGGTTTGCAGGCAAAACTCATGCAGTGCGCTTTCAGGCTTGCTTGTACCCGAGTCACTCAAACACCAGAGGCGTGATCCATCAGTTGTTATCATCGGACTTGGAGGACTCTCGGGGGCCAATGAGCGGATATATGCCCCTTTTCGTTTACAAGATAGAATCTCTGGAAATTCGACACATTTCCTGTGAAAAAGGACTTTGGAGTTGTCTTCGCTCATTTGACAGCCCTGCAAAAGTTCTAGAGAAACTGTCGAACACACAGTCGGACCTTTCCAGAAATAAAACCAATCACCATATTCCAGTAAAAATGGCCTTTCACCATATTCCAGTAAAAATGGCCTTTCACAAAGGCTTTCTCCAATGGTCTGACCAGGTCCACTCTCATAAGAAACACATCTGATGTTTTTCTTCTCCAGGTCTAACAGCAGAACGTCACCTTTCATCGTATCTCGTATGCCGAATCCATCATTGAAAGTTCTGTTAACAAGAAAACACGATTCGCTGACCCAGCATGGCCCATATAGAGACCTGTCATCTCTTGCCTCAAAATCTTCTTTGTGTTCGAGGACTTTTTCGCAAATTCCTTCACCAGTTACCTTCCAAAGGAGAACTTTATTGTAGATGGCTCCTTCTTCAAGTGCGGCAAAGTCAATTATGATCAAGAAAATACTACCTTTCAGGCATAATGGGTACATTCGTGACCACCTTCCGTCTGGCATGACCACCTTCTTCCACTCGGTAGATGACAGACACAGGTAATAAAGCTGGAGTCCTGACAGGAGATAGAGGTTTCCGCCAGCAGCGAATAAATGTGATTTAGAAACAATGATCGCCTCGCCGTTATCATGTCGCGGATATTCTGTTGTACCCAGCTCAACCCACAGTCCCGGCTGAAGAAGGTAGGCAAGTAATCGTAACTGTTTATACTCGTTATTGTTCCCTTGAATGCCAGTGAACCATGGTGACAATGCCAAAACAGCATCAATGTTCTCCGTATTCTCGAACAGATCAGTGAACACATGACTGGCCATCGTATTGTTCATCCAATACCCTTTAGCACCCCTTTTGGAGATATCAGGACGCAATGGTGCGTCACTGTCAGCACATGGAGTTTGCCTAGTTGGGTTCTTTCCCTGAGGTTTCAAGTTTTTGCCCATAATTTTACTCACTGGCCTTTCTCTTTGTTTGTCTGACTGGAGTTTTGCATGTTCTGATTTCATCTGTACCTGAGGTGGTTTGTCCATGCATTCATCATTTCCTGCCTTTGTTTTCCTTGTAGGTTCTCTCAACATTTTCGCAGTTTCTGCTTCCCGATCCTTCTGACAGATTTCCTTTTCTTCTTTATTTCCACATTTCACAACCAGGTCTTCATTCTGTTCATTCACTGGACGACTCAAAATACCATCCAGGTTTTCTCGATGTTTATCAAAATCTTCAACAGTCTGTTCATCTTTTTCAACATTCGCGCTCTTCCCAGAATCTGTGACACCAACAGCTGCTTGCAAGTCATAACAGACATCCTGGATTGTTTGTGGGGCAATACCTTTCATGGTCAAGGTTTCATGGATTCCATCCAGCATAAGCGGTAGATTGTATATGGGAGGTAGGCCAGCTTCTAACAACAGTCGCTTCAAGATTCTGGTTTCTGTTGTTACTGTAGATTTCAGCGACCAGTCGACAAGGAAATCCACTATCTGTTTGGGGCTACAGAATTTGGTGATTCCAGCTTTCAGGAGACTCGAAACACTACTTACTGGTATATCTAGAAGGCAATCTTGATAAATGAAGCGATCGTGGAATCTGTTCTTCAAGAGAGCTGTTATTGATGAGTGAAGTTCTCCAGATATGTTGTGGTAGTGTGTCGCTTGCCAATACTCTAGGCACGTTTCCATGGACAAATGCTTGGTCATGAAATCTTCACAGATCTGTATGGGTCCATTGAACAGGAGGAAGGAGCATACACTGTACAGGGTACAAACATTGTCTGGTGTGACATCAAGCTGATCTGTGTACATGGACTCTATAATGCGCTCAGCTGTACCTAGATCAGGAAACACTTCAGACATGTTGATCTCGGTCATCAATAATCCTCCCTCCATAAAACCTCCGTTGAACATGGTGTTGAAATAAGGACAACAGGCAGCTAGAACAGCTTTATGGGCAAGCACTTGACCATCCTCTACCTTCAACTTCACATCACACAATGTTCCATCAGATCTTTGGCTGTTCATTGCTAAGAAAGTAGACTTGTGGCTTCCCAATGTCATAAGAACCATTTTTACGCCTTATCTGAAAATAAAATAAATATGTACATGTATTTACTGTTTTAGAGATAAGAGACTGAAAAATACAAAATGAATCGACTTATACTGAGCTGGTCATTGACACTAGCTTGTGTTACACAATCAAAGCAGGGTAGGGGCATCACTATCAATTAATTAATATCTTAACAAGGACGGAATTACATAAATGAATTTCTATTAACTGATCTTCTGCCGTATGACGTTTGTGTGACTATTTTGTGGCTTTTTTAGCCAAATATAATGGTTCCCATTCATGTAACTTTGATCAGAAAATTCCATATTCGGCAGTAACCATGACTGAGATTCTGTTCCTTTCGTTCAATGGTTGAATTGTGATTTTAAGGAATCCATGCTTTTATTCAGTCTGTTAAAACTAAAAATGCTGTTTGGGTTAACTTTGTTAACCCTATCTGGTTATTGTCTTCACAAAAACAACATGATAAACTGATAATCGTCTGAATGATCTGGAATCATGTGAATTAATATATATATGTGCACATGGGGTATGACAAAATAATATGACCAATAACTTTTTTGCATAATTTTATACCCTAGAAATAATTTTAAACAGGCAATTATGAGATCTCAATTTGAAGATTTTTTTTGGGTCAAAATGAGATCTTATGTATTAGAAAGTAAGATGAGAAAGCTTTTTAAACATGAATATCCCAATATTGATAGTTTTGCACAAATATCACATGTGTCTGAATAACAGATATGATTTTGTTTATTTCAAGATATTCAAACTTTTGCAACATGACAAACTAATAATCATCTGATGTGAAATAAAATATATATGTCCACATGGGGTATGACAAAATAACATGATCAATAACTTTTTTGCATAATTTTATACCCTGGAAATAATTTTAAACAGGCTTAATTTAAATAATTTTAAACATTTTGAGATTGAGATCTCAATTTGAAGAATTTTGTTTTTCAAAGTGAGATAAGAAAGGTCTTTAAACATGAATATCCAAAGTGACTTCGAATACGCAATGTTCGGAAAACGAAAAACATGTTACTGTCTTGAACCTGAGGTGAAATTTGACATAAAATGAACGAACTGTGATTGTGTATATGTACACACGTGTGGACTTGTTCTAGATTTATTTCCCTTTCGAGTGGTTACTACTGAGTCAGTAGCAAATAGCTCAACTGTGAAAAAGATAATACAAATTTGTATCACGATGACGCAGAGTTACCAATCATTCTGGGCCTTATGATTTTTGCTAAAATTGTCGAAAATTGGACCTCCCATAACATGTTACGGCAGTTCTAAATATTTTGTTCATTTCTTAATTGCTAAATGAATAAGCAGAAATAGTTAACCGTAAAACTTTACCGTTTTTGTTAATATTACCATGTAACACCGACGTGAAAGCTGAAATCACACGTAGCGAGTCAGAATATACGTACGATGACGCAATTTTTTTCTGCATCAACCGAGTCTCGCGCCAACTCACCAGCACGCGATAGATTGTATCCAAATATCTATAAATTCAGGATCTCTTACAGATGAACTCGGAATTAATTTTCCTAACAGACCTGAACTCGAGACTGTCCTTATACTGTGACACAAACACTAAAACAAACACTGTAGCTAAGCTAATTGATGCCCGATACCGCCCGAAAATACCCGCTGTTACTAATTATTGTCCGATACTGCCGGACGTATGCACGGCGTATATGGCGTTGGGCACACCGGTTCTCGTCAGATCACCGAAGTTAACGTTCAGCTCGGTCAATACTTGGATGCGTGACCAGGTGCTGTACTGGCTGGGCTGATCAGTGTCGACCAGGGTATAATAGGAACTGAGGACGATAATAGTTGCTACGCTAATGACTCGCCAGCGGTGACATCTGGGAAAGTTAATAGTACCCACTGTCAATTAGAGACCGCTATATAAATTCTCTCACGGTAGCACATCACACACACCCGGTCAGAAAAAAGACGGGTCTGAGTCAGGAGGTGTCACTGCACTGTAAATAAGTTACTCGCACAGCCTGCACAACCGGGACCCCGTCTCGACCACCCTAGTAAGCGGCGGGGTTACTGCAAGCTTCTAAATACCTCTGTGGAGGGTACTTCTTGGTGAAAGGAGGAATTTCCAAAACAGCAACTCCAACTTCTTTTATTCACTCTGCTCACAACAACTGCCAATTTAGCTACTAATTACTGTCCGATAAGTACCAAGCTATGCCCGATAGTCCTCATGAAGTAACATTGGCTGAAAGCCTACATCACAAAACAGGTATAGACACCTCTACATATGCCAAAAGTATATGTAGGTGCGGTACAACATCCTTCAGCTGTTATAAGCGAAACCTGATGTAAACTATCCCTCACATTTCCACATACCTTAATGACCTTCCCAGAACTAGCGAACTAGCCCCATGCTCAATGGTCCCGTTAAATACTGGATCTTTCGTTGTGAAAGTTTGTAATAATTTTGGTTGGACATTCAAGAGTTGTGGTGCACACATAGACATTTTACTGTCTCCTTTCCGCGATGTCTACACGAATGTAATTTTATCATATAACTGCAGAATTATTAGCGACATAATGTAACACTTCTAAATACCTGACAGGATAATACCTGGAGTGTGAAAAAATAATTGCTACGCCTCGTCGTGACGTACTATTTTTTGCATTCATACCATTTTACTACGAGATAATACAACAACACTATGGGACCTGAAAAATGATCAGTTTACCCTGATACATGCGAGTAGTATATAGCTGTGAAATCTCGTAGTATTTCTGTCGGTGAGGGCTGAGGGTTGACCTTTGACCTTGGGCGGATCTTAGATCTTGGGTTGCTTTGGCAACATGGAGAATAGAGCTTCGAATAGAGAAGTGGCCACTTCATGGGTGGGATGGATGAATTTTTTTGATTTTTCGTTAAAATATAAAAAGCGGAAAACGGACTTTACACTCGAAAATGGGATAAAATCCCCATCAAATGGCTCGAGATAGCAAAATGGAGAAACTTGATGGTGTACTGGTCCCGACGTTCGCCCGTGCAATCAGAGGGAGACAACTCTCATCGTGTAGATAGATAGGTGATGCTGATGTCACGTGTATATTTCGTGCAGTTTGAAGTCGTATAGATACTGAAAATGCCGGACCAACAGTTTTGTAATCAATAATTTGAATATAATCTACGTTTACCGGAAAGTAACATTTTACCAATATGGGCGATAAGGCATCGGGGTGTCAACGTGAAGCGCTTGTCGAGGCCGGTCAAGCGATGGACGGTTAGGTCATGTGACAGGCTGGGTTAGAAATGGGAGGGGGGGGGGAGGGAGGGGGGATGCGGGAAAACGAAAAGGGCACGTCGTCAAATTGATCCAGGTGGGTCAATAGGGATCCCAAGGGTCGGGTAGGGTGTCCGCATGAAGAGCTCGTTGAGCTCGGTCACTTGATGGGTGGTTGCATGCAACATTTAGGATTTGTACTGAAAATATAGAAAAAATGGGAAAATCCCCGTCAAATCGGTCCAGGTGGACTTATATGTGTCGTAGGGGGTCATGGATAATGGGGAGCTCTTTGTGTGTAGAGGACGCTTGGGGTGGTTTGGACGGAAAGTAATGTCATGACGGGAATGCGCAATCGAGGCGTAGTAGCGAAAGTGGGCATTTTGGAGGTGTGCAGAGGGTATTTGAGCGATTGAGGGGCCATATCTCATCCAAATATGGTGTGCAGGATCTCGACTTGAAGCTCTTGGCGTGTAGAGGACGCTTGGGGTAGTTTGAACTGGAAGTGACTTCATGGCGCGAATGCGCAGTCGATGCATAGTAGTAGCGAAAGTGGCCATTTTAGAAGTCGCAGGGGCATGTTTCAGTGATTGAGGGGCTATATCTCATCCATATATACAATGAACGAATTAATTATTATGGGACCCACCATGGTAACGCCCCTAACTCCTGTCTTAACGCTTTACGTATTGTCGCTCTAACGTTGGGGAGTAAGACCCTATACATACACACACACATTCACACCTATGCGTAGCTATGGGTATAGTCCGAGCTAAGGACTATTCTAATCGGCTAGTCCAATGAGAGAACAACAAAAACACGCTTATTGTACAGTTTATTATCTCCTCCATCATAACACACACAGGCAGAGGACGTTTACAATTCCCGTGTGCTCTTGTCCGTATAGTCTCCAATCAGAAACCGGTAGACACTTCATGTAGGAAGCTATTGTCTGAGTCTTTGTGTCGCTGAAAAGGCACATGTCTAGACACATTGTTGTCCCTAGACTTGGCTATTGTATGCATTGTCTCATGATTCTTACATGGAGTATGAACTCAGAAACCACCCGTGCCAATCTCCGACTGCTCTCGTCCCCTTAGAAACCGACCATTAAGAAACTGCTCTTGAGTTGCATCAATATTCGATCATGTTCGCTCTTGTTCATGTTAAATGGCCGTCCATTCGCTCTGATCCACCCCTGAGCGTCTTCGAGTAGTTCACAGCAGAACATGGGAAATTCTATGTAAAGCTCTTTTTATGGAAAGCCATGTAAATTCATGCAGTACCCTGGCCATGGTGCGACTTTGGCGTCGGGAGTAGAAAATGCGCAGATACGGGCGGATTGCACACTCGGATAGATGAAAAGTACACCCTTATACGCTATGGCGTAGTACGGTCGGTGAGTGAGTGAATAGAATTTAACGTCGCTTTCAAGTACGGTCGGATTAGGTGCGGACGTGGGACTAAGCGGCCACCTACACCAGTAGTAGTATAAGTGGATTACAGACCGCATTTTGACGAGTGCGCAGGTGTTTCTGCGCAGATTTGTGGCGGAAGTGGGGCGGGTCGGGGATTCCCCAGTGGGGGTTTCCCAATGACGATCACGTGATCAAGGCATGTCTAGACTTGTTCTGGGTTGTACAGTTCTGCCATACGGAGGATGGGTACTAGTATTTCGCTGACGTCCTAGTAATAAACATAATCTATAGGTGTTGTGGCGGCTGTGGTGGGATGGTGGATGGTGGGTTTAAGATGGCGGCTGTGGTGGGATGGTGGATGGTGGGTTTAAGATGGCGGCTGTGGTGGGATGGTGGATGGTGGGTTTAAGATGGCGGCTGTGGTGGGATGGTGGATGGTGGGTTTAAGATGGCGGCTGTGGTGAGATGGTGGATGGTAGGTTTAAGATGGCGGCTGTGGTGGGATGGTGGATGGTGGGTTTAAGATGGCGGCTGTGGTGGGATGGTGGATGGTGGGTTTAAGATGGCGGCTGTGGTGGGATGGTGGATGGTGGGTTTAAGATGGCGGCTGTGGTGGGATGGTGGATGGTGGGTTTAAGATGGCCGCTGTGGTGGGATGGTGGATGGTGGGTTTAAGATGGCGGCTGTGGTGGGATGGTGGATGGTGGGTTTAAGATGGCGGATTGTAGAAAAACGTATAAAAGGAGACGATTTTTTAGGGGTGGGGTGTATTCATTGCACTACCCTGCGGAGCACTCTGACTGACCTGCCTGACCTGACCTGACCTGACCAGCCTGCCTGCCTGCCTCTAGCCTGCCTCACCTCTAGCCAGCCAGCCAGCCTGCTTGCCTACCCGCTTGTATTAGACGAAAGCATGAGACGTGGAGAAGATTTTCCCTGGGACCCAGCAGTACCTCCGGTTGAAGTCTTGCCTGAATACGAGCGTGTGAGGGAGACCCGCACTCTTACACCGGACTGCACCCTATTGTTGTATCCCAAACGTGTGGAGCTCATCGATGACGACAGTAGGTGTTGGTGTACGTCTGAACCAGCGCGTGTCTCTTTATCCCCGGAAGGCTGGACTACCTTGAAACGGGTGTTATTGGGTGACCACGACGGTGATAGCATTCACCTGTGTGACGACGTCTACATTTTCCGCGGTCCTTATTTTGCTCGACTCCTCTGTCTCAAGCAAGGTGGTTTTACTCTGGATCCTGATCTATGGACAGCCTTGGAAAAAGTAATCCCCATGGTCGATGAAGTACTATCTCTATAGGAGCCACATAACCCATCAGAATAGTACGTATCACGGACTACACCCGTATAGCTACATCTGGTCTATAAAACACGTCCCTGGGCATACTACACCTTCATTTCTACGGTTGCAGAGCCATGGCGGAGATGCAACCCTATGCGACTCGCATTTTACAGCATGCAACCGCGGTGAATTCATTCACGGGTTACCGAGCAGTGGTCCGGCCCATGTTTGCAGATGGCGACGACAACGAGGGGCGACGCCAGATCCTGAACGAGTTCACAGAAGCGGTACTCCACAGAGTGCACTCGATGGACAGGCGTGCCATCACTCACCACTACTGGACTATGACAGCCATCCTTGATGCTCGGGCTATGGACGACGAGCGCTCACGCCGGAACCAGCGCCGGCTGGTTGGCCTAGTCATGGTCTGTGCCCTATTGACCCTGGCGCTGTGGTATTGACACTATAAATACGAGGGTCAGACAGAGTGTGTGTCATTCACCGTTCGACATTGGATCAAGCATGTCATCCGACCTACGAGCCATCCTGCCCCTTACACCCCAGGTGGGGTTACACGTCTATGAAGATAAAGTCACCCTGGTGGAAGACCGGGATGTCTGTGGGTGGGATCCGGAGTCCACATCCACTACGGTGACGCTACCTCGTGACGGCTGGACCAAATTTAAACGGGTGTTGAGCGACGAGCTCGATGGACACCTCATCCACATAGACAATGCCATCTACGTATACCGTACCTCCCTCTTCGCCCGTGTGGGACGTTACCAAGACCCTACGCGAGGCTTCACCCTAGACCCCGATCTGTGGACAGCCTTGGATAAAGTGGTGCCTATTGTGGACCAGCTGTTTACACCGGACGAACGATCATCAGACCAGTTGGGGTGGGCTCGTGCTATTGAGGACGCGCTGGCTGAACCCCATGAACAACTACATGAACCCGACGACGACGAGGCTATAGACTATCCGGCTGAACTGAGTCAACCAACACAACGGTGGTAGAAACTTGTTATAAATAAACCATACTCTCCGGGTCCATCATCATTGTGTCACCATGAAGCGCTGGGAGAAGGTGTTGGATAACTTATACTACAGTCCCGACAGTCCGGCGGCCTATAGTGCACTGTCGGCTCTCTATCGAGCGGCCAAACCCCAGGGGATACAACGTACCCAAGTCCGAGATTGGTTAAGAAAACAAGACACCTATACCTTACATCGATCTGTCCGTCGCCATTTTCTACGGAACCGGGTCATCGTGGGAGGAATAGATGCCCAGTGGCAAGCGGATTTGGTCGATATGAGCGCCTTTGCCAAACACAACGATGAGAATCGGTATATCTTGACGTGCATCGATATCCTATCCAAGTATGCGTGGGTGGTACCCATCCGGACGAAAACGGGGGCGAATCTCATAGCGGCGTTCAAAGACATCTTCAAGACCGGGCGCAAACCTTTGTATTTGCAAACCGACGAAGGCACGGAATTCCTCAACAGACCGTTCCAAGCCTTTCTCAACAAACAGAAGGTCTTCTTCTTCCATACGTACAACGAGACCATGTATAAATATTTCACCTATAAGAATACAAGGCGGTACATCGATGTTCTCCCGAAACTGGTGAGGGGTTACAATCGAGCCTATCATCGAAGTATACAGAGAGCCCCCATTACCGTGACCCAACGCAATGAAGCCCAAGTCCGGCGTGTCTTGTACCCCAGGCCATCGCAACCAGCACCGAAGGCGGTGTTCAAGGTCGGGGACCCTGTACGGATCAGTAAAGTCAAGGGCAAGTTCGAGAAAAGTTACTTGCCCAACTGGAGCGATGAGCACTTCCTGATTAAACGGCGCCTACCACGACAGCGGCGAGTCTATGAACTGGAAGATCTTCAAGGGGAACCGCTGCTAGGCACGTTTTACGAGCCGGAATTACAGCCTGTCGTAAAATCACAGCAAGACTACTACACGGTGGAGCAGATTTTGAAAACGGAACGTCGACGTGGCAAACTGTTTCATTTCGTCAAATGGCAAGGCTGGCCCAGTTCCTTCAATTCCTGGGTCGCTGCCAACCAGGTGAAACGACTATAAAGCCAGACACCACTGCCGTCCTCCTACATTCCACGTCCAACCATGAACGCGGTGCAACCGTCTCTGAACACAGCGTCTTCCAAAACGCGCAAAGCGCAAGTGGGCTTTGGTGTACTAGTGCTAACCCTGCTGAGTGTGTTGTACGGAGGTGTGTTTTACGACGTAGCCTATGTCAGCACGTTACTTAACCAACTGAGAACACCAGCCATCAGTGAAACCGATCTACAGAGAGCACCAGTCGTATCCAGCCCAGTCACCATCACCTCCACACCCCGTGTACAAGCCACAACGAGTGTAAGCTCCACACTTACACCAAGTACACCTACTACAGCTGAAGACCCACCGGATTTCATACCTCACAGTGAACCGACAACGACGACGACCCACGTTGTACCCATCACCACCATCATCATCCCTGAACGTGAACAGACAACGACAACCGACGTTGTGCCCACCACCACTCCAGTTCACTCGTACCAAATTTACAAGAGCGGGTTACCACGACAGCGGATACACCTCCAACCATGGACCCTCGGTGGCAGCATCCCTTCACCTGCGTCATCGCAGGACCGACGGGCTCCGGCAAAACGCACTTCGTCAGGAAGCTCCTTCAACACGCCGACAGCATGATCACTCCACCCATTGCCAGAGTCGTGTGGTGTTACGGAGAATGGCAGCAAGCGTATGCAGCAATGCCCCACATCACGTTCGTGGAAGGCCTACCTAACCTGGCCGATTTGGAACCCGACACCTTGGTGGTTCTGGATGATCTCATGGCGGAGACGGATGCGCGGGTCACCCAACTCTTTACCAAAGGCAGCCATCATCGACGGCTCAGCATCATCTACATTGTGCAGAATCTGTTCAGTAAAAACAAAGAACATCGGAACATCAGCTTAAATGCCCACTACATGGTGGTCTTCAAAAACCCGAGAGATACCACTCAACTGCTGCACCTGGCGAGACAGATGTATCCCGGCCGCACATCGTTTGCATTGGAAGCCTTTAAAGATGCCACAACCCCTCAGCACGGGTATATGCTCTTCGACCTGAAGCAAACCACCCCCGACCACCTTCGACTACGGACCGGCATCTTTCCCGGAGACTCACCACGTGTACGTGCAAAAATAATGTAAACACACCTACAGTGGCTCCCCCAGCTGGGGTGTGTGTGTTTCGATGATGGGGATAATAAAAAAGAATGAATACCACAGCAGGATTGATTTTTTGTCTCTGAAGTAGATAAAAAGAGCAGAATTGTGGGTTCTAGCATTAGTTGTACAGGATGTCTGCGCGAGTACGGAAGCACGCTCCCACGCTCCGTGTATTGAAGACGGCCCCACCCGAGTTGGTGCGAACCACTGTACGCGGTGCAGACCCTGCTCTCGTGTGCTGTCTGTGCGAGATTGGACTCAATATCTTAAAAGGCAACGTGCCACTGACTCCGGCTCAGAAGACCAAGTTGACCAAGCATAAGACAGGTCTAAGAACCTTAGTCCAGAAGCGAGTGTCTCAAACACAAAGAAAAAGGTGTTACAGAAAGGCGGATTTCTCGGGGCTATCTTAGCACCGTTGACCGCTTCCGTGTTGGGTCCAGTATTGGGTGGACTCTTCGGCCGACAATGAACCACACGAAAAAAATGGTCCTCGTCGAACCTCGGCTCCTTCAAAACCTCCAATCGCCCTACCCTGTCCCACCTACGGTGAAGACGATAAACACCCTCCATGGAGAGATGCAACAGATCTTACAGAGACCGGGGTTAAGCGATAGTGAGAAAGTACAACGGTACAATGAGACGCTTCAGCGGTACATGACGTTCATGGACCAATACAAAACCCTCTCTGCTCCACCACCACCACCATCACCACGTGACAGACCGCCGACCTCAGCACCGTTCCAACAGCCGGGTGGGGTACCTTCCACAGCTCCACAGTGGGTGGAAGACGAAGTGCTGAAGAGTGTACCTGCCTCGTTCAAGAAACAAGCTGGCCTGGTATTACAACGGATGAAACAGAATCCTAACATGACTTGGAATGATAAAGGTGAACTCCTGGTACAGAATCAGGCGGTCCCCGGTACCCACATGACGGATTTAGTGAATGACCTGATGCGTCAACGCAGGACGCACACGGATCCTCGAGGATGGGAGGTCTTCGCTCAAGGCTTGAAAGACATGCATGTACCACAGGAATTGGTGGGGAACCCTCAGCGCTGGGCCTTTATGCAGAATGTGAGTACACCACCAGAACCTTGGGAACCGGAGTCACCTCCCAAATCACCACCACGGCGGGCACCTACGTTTTCACCCCTTTTACCACGCCACCCCCTGCAACCACCAAGAGCTAAATCACCGCGACCATCACGACGATTAGCGCCCAATAGCTGGGAGAAGTATTAAAACCAACAGCAGCAGCAGGACAGCTCAGTCATCATGTTTTACCTCACCCTACCCAGTAACAGCTCGGCTGATGTGTTTCCTGACAACACCTTGACCAAGTACGTGACCCAGTTACCGCAACCGTTGCATTTACCTGGACGCTGGGAATGTGGACTCGTGGATATGCAATACCCTTACTCGTGGTACAACGTGCGAGCCAATGAAGTATGGTACGAGGTGACCTACGAAGGACAAGAAACTCGACTCAAACTACCCGAAGGTCAATACGATACACCCAAGGCGTTCATGGGTGGACTGAGAAGTCTGATGCATTATAAGTCTCTACGAGACGTCACGAATACTTCAAAACCCATCAAATCTTTCCCCTTCAAAAATCATGTGGACTTCGATTACAACGCACACAACGACAAGGCCAATCTCACGCTCAGCCCCAACGTAAGTGTCGAACTCAGTCCTACCCTACAGCAAATGCTGGGTTTCAATTACCAGGGGTACGCTGGCCCCACCGGCGAGATAGGCCACATCCCGATGGACATGCGTGGTGGTATGTATGGGCTGTACGTCTACTCGGACGTGGTCGATGCACACATTGTCGGCGACAGCAACGTACCTCTACTGCGCGTCTGCCCGGTGAAAGGCAAATATGGAGCTCAAGTCACCCACAGTTTCAGGCATATCGTGTATCTACCGGTCAGTCAGACCGATATTAGCTCCATCGTCATCGATATAAGAGACGACACCGGTCAACCGATTGCATTCGAGCGTGAGAAAGTGGTGCTGACACTTCATTTCCGTCAAGTCCGAGCGGTTCACTTTGCATAATGAAGGTGCCTTATCAATGCCATACAGCCAGTTACGTCGATCATTACACCAAACAGGCCGGGGGTAACTTTCCTGTCTTTGCGGGTACACGCATGCAACGAGGACATGGACTGGGAAACATACTCGGGAGCATCGTCAAAACGTTCCTGCCCTTGGTGACGCGTGGGGTCAAAGCGATCGGCAAACAAGCGGTGCGCAGTGGACTGCAAGTGGCCGGTGATGTCTTGGGGGGTACGGCACCCAAAGAATCCTTGAAACGGCGGGCCAAAGAAGCGGGAGGCGTCTTGGTGGCCAAAGCACAACGCACCGTAGGGAATAAAAGAGCTGCCCCACCGAGACCACGCACCAGTCGACGACCGACCCAGCGACGACGCACATCGAAGAAGACCAAGGATATCTTTTCTTAAAGATGGCTTTCATCCATGCCGAGTCGTGTCCTTCTACCAACAGTGAATTTGATTTATGGACCGTCCCACCTACTCAGACCAGTGCCGAAGAGGGTCAATGGGTGGAACATCTGCCCCTTTCCAGCATTACAGCCACAGGCCCCATTGAATTCACTATCACCAACGCAGATACGACCTACCTGGATTTAGCCCATACGTACCTATATGTGAAAGCTAAAATCACCAATAAAGATGGGACAGTCCTGAAAGCAGATGCACCCGTGGGACCAGTGAATCTCTGGCTTCATTCGCTATTCCAGCAAGTGGATATAGCCCTGAGTGATAAACTGGTGAGCGCCTCGACGAACACGTACCCGTATCGAGCCTACATCGAAACGCTGTTATCCTACGGGCGTGACGCTAAAAAGTCGTATTTGACAGCCCCGTTGTTCTACCGAGATACCCCAGGCAAGATGGAAGCGAGTCCTGATAATGCCGGCTACACGGAGAGAGTGGATTTCACAGCAGAGAGTCACTCGGTCGATATGATGGGACGTCTGCATGCGGACTTATTCATGCAGGACCGATACCTCTTGAATGGAGTACCTGTCAAAATACGACTAGTGCGCGCAACGCCTGCGTTTGCCTTGATGGCCCCGAATGAGTACCTCGAGTATAACATTGTCATCCAAGAGGCAAGTCTGTTTGTACGCAAAGTGAAACCCAGCCCAGGTGTACAGTTGGGGCACATCAGAGCCTTGGAGAAAAAACCAGCCCAGTACCCGATTCGACGAGTACAGACCAAGGTCTTTTCCGTTCCTAAAGGCAATATGATTGTCAATCAAGAAAACCTGTTCCTGGGGGATTTGCCCAAGCGTTTAACCCTAGCTTGTGTGGAGAACGTCAGTTATAATGGGGCACTCTCGAGGAATCCGTTCAACCTAAAAGCGTTCAACATCAATTTCGTGGCCCTGCATGTGGATGGCCAACAGGTACCGGCACGCCCCTTACAACCTAATTTTGGAACGGACAATTACATCCGGAGCTATCTGAACCTCTTCACAGCAACTGGCCAAATCAACCAAGACGAGGGAAATATGATCAGTCGAGACGATTTCGGCAGAGGGTACACATTGTTCTGTTTCGATCTGACTCCCACCTTAGACAACGATCATCAACTGAGTCTCGTCAAGAAAGGCAACTTACGCTTGGAACTGCATTTCGGGACACCTTTACCGAAAACCATCAATGTGATCTGCTACGCCGAGTTTGACAACATCATTCAAATCGATAAAAGCCGTAACGTGCTGTGTGACTTCTCCACCTAACATGGATACAGACCAGATAACCACCGTGCTGGGGAATGACCCAGGAACACGTAATGTCTTTCAAGGGGTGTTCGCCCGAGATGTGTTTCCATTAGACCGTGTGTATCCGGCTGCTTACGTTCTCAACACGGACCCGATGGATCGGCCCGGTCAACACTGGGTGGCCGTGTACTTGACAGAAGAGCAGGGCGAATACTTTGACCCGTACGGCCTACCACCCCTCCATCCCGATTTAACAGACTTCATGGATCAAGGCACAGAGACGTGGTGTTGGAATACTAAAACGTTGCAAAGCCTGGACAGTATGGTGTGCGGACAATATTGCTTGTTTTACCTGTACCATCGATGCCGGGGAAGACCCTTATCTACCATCGTCCACATGTTTGACGAGTACCCCAAGGCCGAGGACCGAGATGTACTCGTCTATGACTGGGCCGCCCATCATTTCAATGTACAAGTCCCGTTCTGGGCTTGAATTCTTTCAATGTACACACGCCCCCTGTTCTGGGCTTGAATTCTTCCAATGAACACACGCCCCCTATTCTGGGCTTCAATGTACAAGCCCCTTGTTCTGGGCTTCAGTTTTCACGTGGTTGTTCTCACGTTGTTGTTGTTCACTGAATAAAAAAATGAGATCTCACCAAAAAAAAACCCCTGTCTTGTGTGTTTTATTCATTATGCATCTGGAGATTCAGTCAAACTGAAATCAGTGGTGTAGGATGGGGCCAAAATGTAACCCATCAAGGTTAGAATGCAAGCGCACTATAGTAAAAATAGAGAAGCCCACAGACCAAGTACGTGTATTTGGTCTAGGTTTGGAGCGGGCATTTCATTGAGGTACGTGTATACGGTGAGTGAAGAGACTCGTCCAACACGTATAGATTATGACTATAAGTTCTTTGTATTCTCCGAACCTTGCCGAAAGGGAGACCGTTTGACAGGTGACCTTTTGACCCGCGCGTGCGCACTGCCGGTGATGACGCGCACTTCCGGAGAACCCGCGCGCGCGCGCGCTGCGTGCTGGGGCGGGCCAGGCCAGTGAAAATGTCCAGGAGGTTGAACATCCGGACGTCTAAGGACGTCTCTTTCAGTGCTCGGGATGTGCCCCATCAATACCCAGCAACCCAACAGAGGTGTTAAGACCATGATATAACCTGCTCGGAGCATGGTTAGTACGAATGATTCGGTGGTGGTGGTGGTGTTCAATTAAAAACTTCATGAAAAGCCAAGTGAAGTTCGAATATTTATTAAGGTGAACATTTTAAGAATGTATGTACAAGTATATAAGAACGTTGCAAACAAGAATTAAGGTGAACGTATGTATAGAGAGAGAGAGAAATCACAGTGAAGTATATAACAGTTCAACCGAGTTATCGCACTGGCGTATATCGAGTACTTATTCAAAAGAATGACAAACAAGTTCATGGTGTAATGTATATATAGAGAGTTATTTAGAGTCCAAATATGTATGTCCATTAGAAAAGTCCGGGTATAATATATGTTCACAAGTCCAAGTAAGTGGTGCTGATGCCATCGGGAAGCACTTTCCGTTTCGGGTAGAAAAATGTGAAGGCATCTCGTTTCTGGATGTAGGTTCGCATCTGGTGGTCGACGACGCGGAATCCTCGGTTAGTGCCACTCGCACTGGTCTGGCTTTGGAGCACGTCCAGGTACAAGGCTTTGTCGATGGCGGGGTCACGCCGGTTGACTCCTTTGCAACTGAACTTATTGTTTCCATCTCCACCGTAACAGAAGTAGGTCTTGGACGACAGGGCGATCATGGCATCTCCACTCCACTCCAGCTTAAACAGGCCCGGCGTCCGCTTGTCGTACTGGTAATGGTCACGTCGAGGTAGCCACTGGTCCCGTTCCACCTCATACTGTGCGCGTAACTCCGGTTTCACCAGGGACTCCCAATCCGCATTAGAGACGGCCATGTAGGCAGAGTCTGTGTCCATTTCCATGAGTTGCCAATCGGCTGGATTGAAATACACACCCATGAAATCGTAGAGGAACTGGAGCATCCTCAGCTTGGCCACCTGGTATACCATACATCCAATTTGGAGGGGCAGGTTGTAACGAATGACCTTTTTGGCTAAAGAGATTTCATAGGTATCATCATCGATGACGTCGACGGACCGAAACAGAGGCGAGTTGATCTTTTTGCGGGCTTGTTTGGTTGTACAGATATTGACGTTGACGTGCTTGTCTTGGTTGGTGACCGTTTTTCCGTAGTAACCATTGCCTGTCAATTTCCAAGATTCACCGATGATGGCCTGACTAGGATCTTGATCGCCTTGACGACGGGCAGACGTGACGATGTCGGCATTCTGCGCGAAACAGGCGTTGGGTATATACTGAAGGACTTGGTACACGCGCGTCACTTCGAGGCCATGGCTCATGTACCACTGTAGCAGAGGGGTACCCAGCAAGATTTTCTCTGCCCACATATCAACATTCGACGAGGTTGTTTCAATACGTCATGTTCCTCAGCATAGGCGCCCATGGTCTCTCCAATGTCAGCCCGACCCACCAGCGTGTTCTTGAAGATAGGCGGGCACTGGGCGAAGAGGTGCTTGAGATGGTCGGGAACATGCAGGTCGCATTCCACAAATCCATACAGGGTCCCGGAACGAACGGCGTCGAAAAGCTGTGGCAGGGTCAAGAGTGGTCGGCGACTCAACGGGTACTCGCGCGCTTTAAGGAAGTCGCGTAAGTGTTGGAGGGTCTGGCACATGGTGTGAAATTCACACTCCCATAGTTCGATCAGATCGTACCCCAACTCTTTGACGTAATCTCCATTCTCCACCACTTCTGCTCGTAATTCTTCTGCTGATTTCCCACGTCGTTCGTTGAAGCGTCCAGCGCTGAAAGGACATTGGTGGCCGTGCCAGTAACACCCATAAAATTGAAATACGGTCGGTGTTCCTTGTACAAGGGCAAACCCATCGACGGGGAGTCGACGATCTCCTATGCGCTTCTCTGTGGCGTTGGTCTGATGGCGTATATAAATTCCCCGTCGATCGGCTTCCCAATCCAACCACTGGTCGGCGAGATGTTTGTACGGCGTACGTTGAGGTGTGAAATGTTGACCGTCTGCCCACCAGCGCGTATAATGCCCGCTGGGCATGGGTTGGGCGAGAGACCACAGGTACAGGGCATTGGCGTCAAATCCAATGATTTTGGCACAGGGTTTCCCACCGGGAAGAGTCGTGACATCCTTCTCATGGTAGCGGTGAAAAATAAGGCTAGGTCCGCCGACGATGTTCTGTTTTAAACAATCGTACATGTCCTCATCTTTTTGTTGTATCAGTGAGAAGTAGGTAGGACACTCTTGGAAGAGATGGCGAAGCGCGAGACCCGGTAAACTCAAACACTCCTTGAAGATGTCGACGTGCATCTCGCGACGAAAGAGTTGAACCATTTTCTCGGCCGCTTCGAGGAAAGGGACCACATCTAAGTTGTTATATCACACCAGGAAATCTCGCAAGGTCTGCATGTGTTGGTCATTCCATACCTGCTTTAGTTCCCGGTACGTGTCTTCCGGACATTCCACTTGCTTGAGATCGTCGAAGAACGCGTCCCGGGGTGGCAACTGTGTTTCCTCCAAGCGGTCGAGCGTCGATATGTAGGTGTAAGGGAACTTCCCTTTGGTTTGTGCACAGTCATAGGCCTTCACCCACTGATCGTAGCTATAATTAGGTGCTAAGTAGTTCCGTACATCCAGGAAATGGAGTGATGTGGTGGTGAGGGCCATGTGGTTGTTGATCTTTTTGATGACGGACTTGATGGTATCGGACTGGGCCAAGTAAGGGTAGAGAAATTCCTTCGCCATGTTGAGATCGTATCGCCCCGAGTTGAATCCGAGCACCGGTAACTGGCCTAAGTATTGAAGGAAGCGGATTTTCAATTTCTCTGCATACGGTTTAGGTAAAGGCACATCCTGCAGTTGCAGCCCACTGTGTTCCATTTCCTGTCTGTCAAATATTTTGCCACTGTGCTCCATTTCCTCTCTGTCAAATATTTGCCCACTATGCTCCATCTCGGACTCTTCATCGTCACTGAACGATACACCCAGTGTAGGAATCCGGTCGTCGAGTTGGTCCAGTACGTCCTGGAACTTGGACACCAATAGTTCTGTACTAGCTGCACTCACTTCCTCTAATGACTCCATCATCCGGGTAATCAAGTCATGGGCGTCGCCGGTGGACACGAAACAGACCGGTGCAGCGTCATAGCCAGGTACGTTGCTGGAAATACTCACACTCAGGGGAATATGGCGCTGTGTCCACTGTGTTTTCGCCGAGGCCGCATCCATCGGTTCCAACATCGCCTCGAAATCGTAACATGCCCGGTAGGGGAAATAACGATGCTCTTCTGGTATGATGAGACCTTCATCGGCCAGTTCCTCGAAGATGGTGGGCGTGTTATGGTACACACCGCCAGGAAATTTCCGTTTGACAGTGTGGTCACAAATCTTCTCGTGTCGATGTAATGTGAATGATTCTTTAAACACCCGATGGCATTGGGCACAACTGTAGGATTGCGCGTACAGACTCATATCATAGATCAGGGAAAAATGATTCACCCCGCCGTCGTCAAAGATGTTGACTTTCATGGTGGAAGCATACCGTTCTGAAGACCGATGCACCAATTCAGCCACAAATGTGTCATGATCCGCCTCATCCTCCTTCTCTTCCCGTAGTAAACGGTACACAAAGATATTGACGTTGAACAGGGACTCCACGACATCCAAATTCTTGAAGGGGACTCCCCGGAACTGCCGCGCATCTAGGTCTTGTTCCTCTAAATAATGTCTCCAATAGATATTGGCCCTACTATCACAATTCTGGGGATGACATTCGTCCAAATGAATGGCCAAACACCGGAACAGACATTTCTGGTCTTTGTAGGGTCCATGTGCGCCTCCGGTTAATGCATACAGTCCTTTTCGATTGAGTAGCCAAGCGGGAAGAATTACAGGGGCACCGATCGGATGATCTCTCATTTTGGTCACGAAAAATGTCACGTTGGTGACCATTTCCACAGTCCACATGGTATTGGGGCGTTGCAACCGGGCCCATTCCAATGGGTCCAATGTAGTCAGTTGGTCGATGAGGGGCTCCAGTGACGCACGATTGATGATGGTGAATGGCTTGTCAAACACATAGGTATTATTGCTCGGGTAAAAATACCGTACCTGATCCGTCTCTTTGTGCCGTAGAATATAGCCGAATGTCATATTCACTTTGAACGCTGTCACTTGGTCTCTGAAAATGTTCTCGGCATAGTTAGGAAGATACGCGAGGTCCTGTAGCCGGAAATTATACAAATCTTGAATAGGGCGATGACGGTGGAAACATCGTCGGATGGTGCTCCGATGGCGCCGATAGATATCACTCACAGGGTGGTCTTCGGGCAAGGCGTCAGCGGGAGGCACAGCTGGATCCTCAGGAAAGTCGTGTTCGCCTCTCACATTCTCACGCGCCAAGGGAGATCTCGATCGATCACGTCGCCTCATCCTGATCGTATATACTCCTGTAAAATAGAGCCGATTTTGACAATGAATCGGTCACGACTTCTTATTTCTTTGGAGGGGTAAGGTCAATAGGACTTGCGCTTTTTATACTACTAAAATGTGAAGTAGATTACATCTTACATAGGCCTATGCATATCACCTTGAAGTATTCTGGGGCATGGTCAGTACTTCCCAATTTTCCCTTTGTCTACTACTCGCCGATTTTTTATTTTATTTTATTTATTTATTTATTTCCTCGAGAGCTACAACATGACGCCTTCCACGACCCATTCGAACCCATAGCGGTCCCTGTCTATCCCAAACATACACCCACATAACACCCAAAATGCCTGCTTTCTCTACTACGGCCAGACTGCGCATGCGCAAACCATTGAACACGGACGGACCATTAGTCCAGTGGGATGCTACTCCACGAGAGCTTCAAAATAAGACCTCAACCGACATCATGGGTTCACTAGGGGCTCACCTAGACCTCAACATGCCCACCCAATATGCACCTATGGACTGAGCCAGTAGACCTATGGGGTTATATACAGACCTACCCGATACTTAAAAACAAATTTCATAGCTTTTCCCCAGCGTATTCTACAATGTCACAGCCCATAGTAAAACCCACAAAAAATGACCACCCCTACTTAAGGCAAAATTTATGGAAATGCGCGAATGAGAGGATTGGCCTAGACCGAGTTGTCTCCCTTGCGTAATAAGGTTCAGATGGCGCTATGATTGGAAATGTGCGATTATCCGGGGAATTGTACCAATTGCCATACTATGCGCCATTTTGTCACACAAAACTCTTAAATTCGTGCATCATATTATCCTAGAATGTATTGTGAACACTTTGAGATAAACTGAAACGTACGGGTAGGAGAGATCTTGTCTGTTTAGTCAATTGTTGGATCATGTCGTCTGCCAGTTCGTTGTTGTTGCTGGCAGTACTACGCTGTAATCTCAGCTGAGCCATGCGCGAGGCATGGTGTAATTCTTGTTGTTAAAATCAATGAGTGATTTTGAGCGACAAACTCTATAAATAGTAAGATCGTAGGCATATATAGTGATGGTGTACGGATATTTCATGATGTAGCGGGAATGTGTAACGTAGAACAAATGTACGGTGTCCCATTCCGTGCTCCTTGTCAAGTTGCTGGAAAAATATCCTGGAGGACTGACTGCATATGTGGAGAATTATTGGAGCTTTATATGTCATGAGCTGCTTGAGAAAATACGTGAAATTTGCATTGATAAATGGTCCAAAACCGACAGTGGACGTCCATGCAATCGCGCGAATGAAACTAAAAATAGAGCTGTTTTGTTGACATAAAACAGCTGATCCATGTGAAGGCTGGTTCAGTTACACGAGAAAATTCTGCCAATATATAAATACCTACCTATAGATACTAAACTTGGCCGCTACAAGTTTCCATAATATAGGGAAATAACTGTGATGTCTTTTTTCACTGTTCTCCTGAAGACCTAAGCTGAAAAATTTCGAGAAGGGGGGGGGAGGTAATTTCCTAGCATAGATATTATTAAAAAATAAGTTATATTACATACGTGTACGGTGTTGATTGGTGTTACTGAGTGATACTGGTCAGCTGCATCTCATCAATGAGGCGAACACGGTACTTTTGAAGCTTCACTTGCTGGGATGACTGTGGGCTCAGGCTGGTGAAAAACGGTGTAATAGTCTGGTGAATTTGCACTGGTAAAATGAAAAAAAGTAAAAGGTTCTCCACAGCTCATACAAGCAGGCAAGCAGGCTGGCTGGCTGGCTAGAGGTGAAGCAGGCAGGCAGGCAGGCAGGCTGGTCAGGTCAGGTGAGTCAGAGTGCTCCGCAGGGTAGTGCAATGAATACACCCCACCCCTAAAAATCGCCTGCTTTTATACGTTCTTTCATACCACAGCCGCCATCTTAAACCCACCATCCACCATCCCACCACAGCCGCCATCTTAAACCCACCATCCACCATCCCACCACAGCCGCCATCTTAAACCCACCATCCACCATCCCACCACAGCCGCCATCTTAAACCCACCATCCACCATCCCACCACAGCCGCCATCTTAAACCCACCATCCACCATCCCACCACAGCCGCCATCTTAAACCCACCATCCATCATCCCACCACAGCCGCCATCTTAAACCTACCATCCACCATCCCACCACAGCCGCCATCTTAAACCCACCATCCACCATCCCACCACAGCCGCCATCTTAAACCCACCATCCACCATCCCACCACAGCCGCCATCTTAAACCCACCATCCACCATCCCACCACAGCCGCCATCTTAAACCCACCATCCACCATCCCACCACAGCCGCCATCTTAAACCCACCATCCACCATCCCACCACAGCCGCCACAACACCTATAGATTATGTTTATTACTAGGACGCCAGCGAAATACTAGTACCCATCCTCCGTATGGCAGAACTGTACAACCCAGAACAAGTCTAGACATGCCTTGATCACGTGATCGTCATTGGGAAACCCCCACTGGGGAATCCCCCGACCCGCCCCACTTCCGCCACAAATCTGCGCAGAAACACCTGCGCACTCGTCAAAATGCGGTCTGTAATCCACTTATACTACTACTTACACCCCTATACACTAGTCAATAGGGGTAGCTAGTGGCATATGGATACGCCATAGGGTGTTCTGGGTGGGCCATGGCGGGTCGGTCTATCCCGGTAGAGTTACCTCCCCTGTAGGGTACTGGGCGTTGAATTTGGTTATTGTGATACGTAAAATCGTGTGTCAAGAGTGAGATGGTCAAGTGACTTCTTGGTCACCTGCGCAGTGCGCACTTCCAGGTCACATGTGCACTGCACACTCCCGGGTCCTCCGCGCAGTGCGCACATCTGGGTAAGTCCCAGGTATTCCTCCGCGGTCAGTGTACGCATCTCTGGACGCTATACATGTCTACGGCGTGCCGACAAAGATCATTGACACAAAGCCCAGGCCACTTCATGATGACGGATCGTATCATTCGCGCTTTTCTCAGCCTTACCCCCGAGGTCTTGCTACATGTGTATGATAAGCGAGTCGAAGTCACCGAAAACATTGAGTATGCATGCGATAGTGACCCGACACAACTTCAACCGGCTCTCATTTGTCTCTCACCTGAATTGTCTCTCACCTGCCCCCCATGAATGGATCCACATTGCATTTCACTCTCCATCCCGATCTATGACCCCTTTCCAACATCCCGTGGCCGATGTGGATGACGCGCTTGTGGACAATCACCGGTCAGCAGACGTTTTGGAAGTCGAGAGGGCCTTGGACGACGTACTGGTGGAATCCATTGAAATTATCAATAAAGGAGTGAGTTGAGTGAATATGATTTAACGTCGCTTTCAACTATATTTCAGTCATATCACGACGTTGGGTCCTATTCCTTTTCACACCCGGGAACCACACGGGTGGGGTCCTATTCATTTTCACACCCGGAAACCCCACGGATGCCTCAGTTAGTCGCCTCTTACGGCGAGCTATCTGAGCAGCTGCTGAGGCCTATTCTTACCATGACCTGCGGTGTGCACAACGACATCCCAGGTCACTTCCCGGAAGCCACAAATAAAGGAACTCCGAACCCGGCGTAATTACAACACATATAAGGGAAGTGGGAAGAGGTGCCGACATGCTGACTGCGTCACAGGACTTCACAGAATAGTCTTCTGGTACCTGTTCTAAAGCACATACCAATAATCTAACGATTCGAGGTATGTGTTGTAAGACCTACCCATTATAAATACGCATTAGAAGTGAAAATGATAAGTGAAGAAGAGGGGAGTTATTATATAACGTCGTATTTGATACGACAGTTTGTATACACCCTCTGAATGAGCACCATGTCGAATACGAGTAATTCATGTCAGAAATGTGTCACACGGCGCGACAATAGGCTTAGACACCTTCAACGTAAACAGCCAAGAGACAACCACACTCAATGGGTCTACCGAGTGGAGAATAGCATACTCAACGACAGTAAGCCACCGACGGGGTGTGGAAAGACGTCCTGCCCCCCCCCCCCCCCCCCCCGTCCTGGGTGATAAAATTCTTAGAGGAAGATCCCATCACCTATACCCGTATTGTCTGGCGCTAAAGCCAGTGACAGCCGACCTACGGGACTATACGATTAGAGAATGTTAACTTCCTCTCAGGCATTCCTCGCGAGATCGATCAACGTATTACATTAATCCCGATAGGAGAACAACTTGGTAGTAGATGATCTAAGGGGTGCGGCCGATGGTAATTCAAATATGGAGGATTTGTTCCAGAATCTGTCTGTGATGCATTTGAGCCAGAATCTCCTTTCTCGAGAGAAGGCGTCCAGAGATATTGCCTTGAACTGTCAATATTTTCTGCTGTTCACCAATCCCATCGACAGAGCGCAAATCTGCATTTTCGGGAGTAGGATTTATCTTCAGAAAATTGACTATTTCATGCAAGCGTTACAAGCTGCGACGACTCGTCCATACGGCTACCTGCAATACTATTTTCCTGTTGTGTTTCTGTCACAAAATACATTATGCATGAGAGAGAGAGAGAGAGAGAATTAAATTTACCGTCGTATTCAGCAAAAGTTCAGCTATATAGCGATAATACATGTTTGAGGGAGCACTCACTTGCTCCCTTGTAGAGTCATGACCTGCACTTAGCCTGCCGCTCATGATTCAGCGAGAGAAAGTCGATTGCATCCACCGGAGCCTATGAACACTTTGGGACTGTTACAAGCGGTTGTCTGTTGGAGCCAAGTCACTGTGATGGATTGTGTGCGGCTATCACACATATAGCTACCACAGTTTGTACGATCTGCGTCAGCTGTGTGAAGTAAACGTGAGAAGCGATGATGAAAGCGAACACTCGTTGTTCTCTATCACAGGCCCTCAAAACAGGAGTTTTGGGGGGGTGAGGACGGTGGTATTACGGAAGGGTCGAAATATGGGGTCTCTATATATAACCCCATGCTTTATATAAAAATATACCAAGGTCTGAAACGCACTTTGGGTGAAACGAGAAATAAACGGTTTACCTCCAAACAAAATACATCAGCATATTCTACAATTGTCACTCTATATATTCCCGACGTCAAATTAGTAAATTTGTGCAATTTTATACCTTTGCCAGGCGATTCAAAATCCAACCTGACTGTCCATTCAACCCGGCACAGCGAGATGATGGGCCGCTTCTTTCTCAATTCTGATTGGTCAATCGCGACACGTCCGTCTCCGGCAAAAGAGGTCACACACTGATCAGCTGACCAATCAGAATTGAGAAAGAAGCAACTCATCATCTCGCGGTGCCGGGTTGACCCGTAGCTCAAATCTCCGCATTCACACGGATCTACACGGAATTTACACGGAACTGCAAAATTTCCGTGTCAGCTGAATATATCCACACGGAGTTTTCTCCGTGTTGACACGGAAGGACACGGAGTTTGTGGACTTTGATTATTTTTGACACGGATTGGACTTTTTATTTTTCAATAATAGGATAAATAGGTCAAATTTCATTTTCATTGCCATTTCAGAAGTTTGTAGTTTGTCAATGACATCGTCAGATCTTACAAGAGAACGGGGTATTTTATACATACATACAAACAAAATGGTAACCCCATTCTACAGAAATTGGCTAGGAAACATTTAATATGAGCAAGATTATATACATATTATATATTTGAGTTAAGAAAATACTGGCTCAGGTTATAATCTCCAACTAGGCTTAAAGGACAGTCCAACTGCTCTACCTACTCAGCTACCCAGTCCACGATAAACATTATAATAGGTGTGTTATTTTTTGCTATAACAAATATAAATTTGAAGCTTTTATCTGTAAATGAAAATATCTTAAATTACTTGCACTTAAATTAGATAGATCTAAGCAAACTGTTAACAAAATAATGAGCACAAGGAGTGTGTTTATTGTGTTATTATCCATTTTAGAAATAATAAATTTATACTAAAATAAACCAGACTTAACAAGAACAATTAGATACTTTTGTTCTCATCAGTTCATTAATGCTTTAAGGATTATCATTTGAAAAAAATATTACCTTACCTTTCTTCGGAGTAAAAAAAAAATAACTCAGTGATTTATTTTTTTGTTTATTTATTTTTGGAAAGGCAAACTCTAAATAAATCAAATTAATAAAATTATTACACCAGACCTCTATCACATGGTTTTTGCAAAAGAAACAAAGTCCTTAAATTGGAATAAGTTAAAGGAAACAAAACTATCCACAGTTTTTAAAAAAAATGACTTCCCTGGGATATATTCTCACAAGAGTTCACCATGGTCAGCGGTGGCACCATAGTCATCATAGTCGACACTAGAGTCATCGTCATAGTCGTAGTCTATATAGTAGTTGTAGTCTTCAGACGAGTCCGCATCATCAGAGGATGATGACTCGTTCTTCTGTGACTCGGGGATCCGATCCTGAATGTGATGGTAACGAGCTAGTGATTTATTGGACAAGAAGGCGCTGTCCAGGCGAGCAGTAGTTACCGCCAATATCACGTTACAGGGAGGTGGTGCAAGTTCTTTCAGGTCATCTGGGATTTGTAGACATAACTCATGCAGGGAGCTTTTAGGTTGGTTTGTACTCGTATTGCTTAAACACCAGAGGTGTGCCCCATCCGCTGTTATCATCGGATTTGAAGGACCCTCTGGCTTCAATGAACAGATACATGTCCCCTTTCGCTTACACGTGAAAATGTTTGGAACTCGGACGCGTTTCTTTTCAAAAAGGATTTCGGATTTATCTTCGCTCATATTTGACAGCCCTGGAAAAGTTCTCCTGAACTTGAGGGGCACACCGTCGGACCTTCCCAGAAATAAAACCAATCATCATATTCCAGTAAAAATGGTCTTTCCCAAAGACCAGCTCCAAAAATCGGACCAGGTGCACACTCATAAGAAACACATTTGATGTCTTTGTTCTCCGGGTCAAAAAGCAAAACATCACTCGTCATCATATCAGCCTTCATCACATCCCATTCTTCGAATACGTCATTGAAAGTTCGGTTAACGAAAACAAATGAATCAATGACCCAGCATGGTCCAAAAAGAGACCTATTAATCTTCATCTCTACATCTTCTTTGTGCTCGAGGACATCTTCGCAAACTCTATCAACAGTTACCTTCCAAAGAATAACTCTGTTGAAGATGGCTCCATCATCTTCCACTGTTGCACAGTCAATTACGACCAAGAACATGTTACCTTTCAGGTATAATGGAAAAATTCGTCTACAAGATGAATCGGTGTAATCTACATTCGGCAGTAGTATACAAAGAGTCTTTAAAGCAAACTTCACCCCGGAAATTTGCATATTTTGTGGAGGTCACGTGGAGGTAGTCAATCAGAAGCGAGTATTGATGTCACGTGGTGTATGGTGGGTGGGTGGATGGTGGCTGGTGGGTGGATGGTGGTGGGTGGTGGGTTTAAGATGGCGGCGTGGGTGGGTGGATGGTGGTGGGTGGTGGGTTTAAGATGGCGGCCGGTGTGGGTGAGTGCAAGAATGTATTCAACCGCGGTCATGTCTGGCGGTGATTCGGTCGCGGGAAAAACCTTCCGCGGAGAAAAAGTAGTCCCTAGATAAAATGGTCCGATGGGGTCGAGTGAGGTATCCAAGTGAAGCTTAGGGGAGGGGGCATCTAATGGGCTGGGGGTGGGGTTGACATATCGGCCTTCTGCGCATGCGCGGTGGCCGAAGGGTATGAAAATAACCGTTTTGGGAACAACAAGTTTAGTAATGTTTATATAGTTTATTACCCCAATGTTACATCATACCCAGGCTGGGGGGAGCCGCCCTGGGTATGTTTAGTATGTTCACAGCAAAACAAATTGAAATATCAAACAAATATCAATATCAAATGTTTTATTATTTAACACATTGTCACATTAGGTACAAGGGTTTACTGAGCTCAAGTCAGCGAGCAGCATGTAGACATAGAGTGTGTGTACGGCATGATATTCATCAGTGCACGGGTGACGCATTCAACCGATGGGGGTGATCGGTCAGCTTGATAAAAATTCAGAGTTTTTTACTGTTAATTGTATTAAATGCAGAACTATTGAACAAGTGTTGAAAAACATTTACCGTATTCCTACACATTCATTGAAGTGGCTTGAGAGCGTATAATTGTATTAAAAATTCAGAGTTTTTTTTACTGTTAATTGTATTAAAATTCAATACTCAGATATAATTGTATTAAAATTCAACACCCTGGTGAACACGTTCATTCTATTTGTGTTAATAAAAATAGTAGAAAATTAAAAAAATGGTTGTTAGTGTTCATTCTTTTTTTTCTTTTTTTTTAAATTTTAAAAAAAAAATTCAGCCCCGCTCTTCCTCCTTCCCCCCTCCCTCCCCCCTCCTTCCTCCCCTTTTTCCCTTTTTTCAATAATTTCAAAAAAATTGTAAAAAAAATAGTAGAAAATTAAAAAAATGGTTGTTAGTGTTCATTCTTTTTTTTCTTTTTTTTTAAATTTAAAAAAAAAAATTCAGCCCCGCCCCCTTTTCACCGCACCCTCCCCCCTTTCCCCCTTTCCCCCTTTTTTTCAATAATTTCAATAAAATTGTAAAAAAAATAGTAGAAAATTAAAAAAATGGTTGTTAGTGTTCATTCTTTTTTTTTCTTTTTTTTTAAATTTTAAAAAAATTCGTCAAGAAAAAATGTTTTGTAGAATATAGATTCGCGTTCATTTCTATTTCGTCAAGAAAAAATTTTCATCTCGAAAATTGGCAGATTGAAATGTTCTCTCTCATTTTATGACACGGTATCTATTTTTACAGCTGTCAACTGTTATGGTTTGGTCACAATGTTGCCATTTTCTCCCCTATATTTAGCGTCCACAAAAAGAAGAGTATATTACAGCAATTATGTTCAAGAAAACACCCCGCTAGAAAATTGTCTTCAAATTGTCTGTTGTTGTGGGAGTATAAAAAAATCCTGGTCAACAGGGGCGTGTATATTTCGTGCGACGCTATGTTGCCAATGCATTGAAAATTTGAATAGGTTGTCTGCATGGGTTTCAACGCAAGTATAGTACTAAAAAGTCTAGCTTACCTGATAAAAGAGTTTAGTCGGAATCTTACCATATTCCACTTCTCGGACGTTTGATGCATATCTGGGGCTGTTTTTCCTAGGTGGGTATAACACACCATGAAGCCTTCATCACGATGCGTTCGTATGCTAAAAATATGGGTATCACCACGAA
>JAVTVY010000321.1:0-36588 GCA_036873755.1 Hanleya hanleyi | reverse complement strand
ATTACAAGCGTCGAGTCCGTCATTCATAATCCAGCCGTCGTCCATTAGAGAATATCCGCGTCCATAATCCAAAGACCTATTCCATATTCCATATAACAGTATTATCACCAAATTCAAAAGACAATCATAGTATACATAAACATAGGCTTGTTTCCTGCAAGAGAGAAGCGGTCAACAGTTTTCAATGATGCCGGCAAGACATCATGATGTTCCAAAAATATCAAATCCGTATCGCTGATCAGTATTCTTAATCCATAATAATACACAAATCGAAAATTTTCCCATTCTGTCAAAAAAGAAGAAAAGGATAATAGTTTCAGGTTCAAAAAGGGAACATCCTTTGACACACCTCTGCACGCACCCTACGTCAACTATAAATAAGTGGCATTCAAAGTATCTGTTTCAAATAATATTGTTTATAAATAAATCTTTCGTAATCGGATATGTTGCGTGTGGTGAATGAAAGTATTGAATTTGATTAATGCTGGCAATACCGCTTGTGCCACACAGGATTCACATTTTAATTTCTTTGCGAACTGCAAGGAAATTAATTCGATATGAATAAACTTTAGAGCAAAAGAGATTTGCGCGGAGAAACTATATTTGATGGTCTTCATATCAATGGGAACTTACCCGTCTCCTACATGTATCACTCTACAGGAATGATATGACCAGAGCGACCAAGCATTTAATGGTACATACGGTATCGACAATGACAAATATGGTCAAACTGGACATGTGATAGATGGAGAATTTGGCCATAGAAATCATTGTGAGTCACGTGCATGACGTGAAATGGTAGATTAGTCTGAGGATATACCGTTTGGCAGTTTTTTCCTGTGCAGACCGTGAAATTGTTGATTAGCCTGAGAATATCCTGTCTGGCAGTTTTAGCCTTTATATGCCGAGAAATGGTTGATTAGTTTGAGGATATCCCGTCTGACAGACTCATCAACCCTTTCAAGGCAGGCACAGGCTAAACATGAGAATACCCCGTCTGGCGATTTTAGCCTTTACATGCCGCGAAATGGTTGACTAGTCTGAGGATATCCTGTCTGGCAGTTTTAGCCTGTGTATGCCTCGAAATGTTTGTTTAGTCCGAGGATATCTCGTCTGGCAGGTTTAGCCTGTGCAGGCTGTGAAATGGTAATTAGTCTGAGGATATCCCGTCTGGCAGCTTTAGCCTTTACATGCCGTGAAATGGGTGATTAGTCTGAGGATATCCCGTCTGGCAGATTTAGCCTTTGCATGCCGTGAAATGGGTGATTAGTCTTAGGATATTCCGTCTGGCAGATTTAGCCTTTGCATGCCGTGAAATGGGTGATTAGTCTGAGGATTACAACACATATAAGGGAAGTGGGAAAGGTGCCGATATACTGACAGAGCCACATGACTTCACAGTATAGTCTTCTGGTTAATCTATTCTAAAGCACATACCAAGAATCTAACGATTCGTGGTATGTGTTGTATCTCAGCTACGCTTTTATTGTACCTGTTCATGTGACCACTTATATCCCGCCTGGCAGTTTTAGCCTTTGCATGCCGTGAAATTTGTGATTAGTCTGAGCATATCCCGTCTGGCAGCTTTAGCCTTTTCATGCCGTGAAATGGGTGGTTAGTCTGAGGATATCCCGTCTAGCAGTTTTAGCCTGTGCATGCCGTGAAATGGTAATTAGTCTGAGGATATTCCGTCTGGCAGCTTTAGCCTTTCATGCCGTGAAATGGGTGATTAATCTGAGCATATCCCGTCTAGCAGTTTTAGCCTGTGCATGCCGTGAAATGGGTGATTAGTCTGGGGATATCTCGTCTGGCAGTTTTAGGCTTTGCATGCCGTGAAATGGGTGATTAGTCGGAGGATATCGCGTCTGGTAATTTTTAGCTTTTCCATGTCGTGAAATGGTTGATTAGTCTGGGGATGTCCCGTCAAGCAGTTTTAACCTGTGCAGGCCGTGAAATGATTGATTCGTCTGAGGATATCTCGTCTGACAGTTTTAACCTTTTCATGTCTTGATAGCCATTATTTCCGACTAATACACATCCGCATTAAGGTGCCGATTGTTACTGCAATGCAGTTGAAAACAGGTTGTATTCCAGATGTTATTTACGTTTTCGCTAAAATCAGTGTTGAATGCAAAGTCCGCACTTTCACTTCAATAGATAAATGTGGGGTTATATGAGCTCTAGTTGTAAGATACAGCGTTCTGTTACTACTGTCATTCCAGGTTATGTTTCATTTCCTTCTGCGAATTTGCCATCCAACGGAAATAGATAGATGTTGAACTGTAGCAATATTGCTTTGAAGTCGAAATTATCAGGGAAGTTGAGTAATGCCATTAAAGGAGAAAAAAAAGAGCAAAGGAGCTGTCGAAATATTGAGGCCGTTACTGAGTTAACCCTACCTGGCCTGGGGGGGGGGGGCGGAAAGTGTCCACCCCCTAGTGAGCTTTTCTCTGCTGCTCCGAAACAGCAAAACCGAGGAGGCTGAAACGTAGGTGACTTTAAGCTTATCTTATTAGGGTCATTTTGAGCCTATTTTCATATACCCTCAGGCGAAGAGGATCGCGTGGGTAAATTCAAAATGGCGGCATCCACGAAAGTCAAGTTTTTCAATCTTTTCGCTCCATTTCTTCACACTTTCCTTGCCTAAAAGGCCTTGAAAGTATTTTATTTATGCAAAACTAATTATTCTATATTTTATTTGATTTTTTTTTCGAGAGAAAAATCGGAAAAAATGAAAATTTCGAAAAATCGACCCCAAAAAGGCTGAAAAATGGCTTCCGAGAAGATGACGCCACTGTGACGTCATCATGGCGGTCATCTTGGATTTGTTTACACTACCCGGTAGAGCTCGAACCCAAGATACTGTGTGGCAAGTTTCAGCGCTCTAGACTTAGTGGTAGAGAAAATATATAGGGGGGCACTTTCCGCCCCCCCCCCAGGCTGCGATACACCCCAAATCGCCCAGACCAGATAGGGTTAATTCAGAGTAACTTCTGTATTATGATCCATATTTTATTCTATCGCTTGGGTAAGGTGGGTAATAAATTTCATGACCTCCACTTTGCTAAACAAAAGAAATTGATGATATCTTCATAAGATTATGAATTGGAGCTCGTTTGCCCTGAAAAGTTATGACTCATGCGACGCCTGTATTATTGAGGGCTGGCATTTCTCACTCTGAACGTTTGAGGGCTTAATCAAACACAAAGTTTCACTCAAGTAAAGAAATATTTCCCGTCCTACCACTCATACTAGTATACCAAAATTGTGCTGCTCTCTCAAGGGCATTCAACAACATGCAAAGTTAGTTTTATAACTGGTTGTAGAAGTTGTACTAACAAAACCTCTATCCACTCTGCTAACAGGTGCCCTACGTGAGGTAAAATCACTTGCGGAGAAATAGTGTGCTACCATGCAATACACCACACGTTATTAATATCGGTTAACGACTCTACTTACAAATCTGAGAATCTAATATTTTCAGTGGCATTTTCATATTGGACATTGGTGATTATGCCACAGGCTTATGGAACGGTGTTCCTGAACGCCGGCACATTTACTCTGATGAGTAGTCATATTCGCAATCTGGGCGACATATATTTAGTAAGAAACCATCTTTTTGAATGAGGCATCGATTCATAAGCGCCAATATCCATATGAATTCGGTAACCGTATGTTTCAAATAAATTATTGATATTGAACTCACGGAAGAACAAGACGGCAATCGGTACATGCCGGATAGACAATAAATACTTGTGATTTCTGGATACTCTATACTAGTCTTTCTCTCACCTCAGGACCTCACTGAACACCTTAGTTCATTAATTATATCAGTGTTCAATGAAACTGGTCACCTGTATGTTAATGTCACAAGCCAAAGCCTTTATTCAATTCTACTGCAACAAAACGATACCACTTCTGTGATGCTTCTTTGTTTTCGTATATTTCGAAGCCCGTTCCGATCTCCTAGCACCGGGTAATATCTACATTAGCGATGCTGTGAAGGATATATACATTTCGTCATTGGATTTGAAGGAAACTCCTCGTGGTCGAGATGGATCATCATATTTCGAAATATGCCTTTCGAAGAATAACAAGGGCTTTCTCATGTCTACTTACGACAAGAGAGACGATTAAAATTTTGACATAGTTAACAATCCATTTCTGCAAAGCAATATTTCGGAAGGATCTGCACACGGTGTGTACATATCCCGCTTGGTAGCATTTGTTAGATCATGTGCAGATTGTGAGGATTTTAACCAACGCAACAGAACATTATTTTTTAAACTTAAACTTAGATTCAACCAAGGCTGTACTACAAAACACACCCAATCATATACAATCATATAAGTTCCACAAATCCTGTGTTAAATATCACACACTCACAGCAAAATACGATCGTAGCGTGCAAGATATTTGGCTTTACGATTCGTTTCTAGTTCACGTTAACCCGGGGCTAGGGGCCTTTTTGTCATATTTTATATCTCCGTGGTGTTCAAATGAACATGCACAATCAACGCGTGACTAAGATGCATCATTCCTTAGATAACGAATTGGAAATTAATTTGGATAAAGAATAATGTCCAGTGATAGGGATTTTATATATAGAATATCGTGATATCCTGCTTGATCACGCCTCTCCTCCAGGAAGCCATCTTGTTTTTTGGTTTGTATTATTTTCTTTATTTTCTTTATTGATGCTAAATGTCGCATGAAAATGTAATATCGATTATTGACGCGAAAATTAATTTTTGGTCGATGGCTGAATATTTAATGTGGGATCTGACACCTACAAATTTACTATCGAAATTTCGGATTACCATATCGAGATTTCGACTCTCAGATGAATCCGAATTACCACTTCGTAATTCGAGTTACTAACTCAAAATTTCGACATATCTCGAAATATGGAGCCAAAGCTCAACCTACCTTCTTAAACTTTTATATTGAAATTTTCTATGTGGACTATTTACCCGGCCTAATCCTGAATTTGTACAACCGTGGACAGTTCCACAAGAAAACCGTGTATTATCCCCAAAAGGAAGGTTCCAAATCAAGCATCGTTCCAACCCGATATGCCTAACTCTATCCCACAAAATTTCGTCCTAACACAATCCACACGTTAACTTTGTAAACGATAGACGGGTGCATACACTGAATAACGTTTATTTTAATGTGACAGGGAAACGGCCTTTGATTCTGTGCCTCGACCATTTTGTCAACCAACACGTACAAGGCACAGCTTTGGTGGAGAACACTGTTCAATTCTGGTGAATTCTAAACGATATAGATATGTTTTATTTGTAAAAGTATATGTTCACATATTTTGAAGGAAGTTCCGGTAGTCCATTATCCCGCCATTCAACTTGCAGTGTAGCTCAGTTTCAACAATATTGATATACCGTTCGACAACTACACACTCTTTCATCATGGTAATAGTCAAAAAGACAATCATAGTATACATACACAGTATACATACACAGTATAGATACCGCTGGTTTTCCGTCCTCGTGAATTTAAGGCATCAGATGTCTGGGTAGCTTTGGATAATACTTGTAACATTGCTTGTATGCCTGACAACTGTGGGTCGAGGGTGGGGTGGTTGAAAGTTCAAGCTGATAAAAAGTAGGCCAATGTGCTGTATTTAAATACAACACTTGAAAATATTGATAATGTGCTTCTATTTGTCCGTTCATAATAAGCATAAAAGAAAGTACAAGCCAAAGTTACCCATAGACAGTCGGTGGCTGGAATCAAATGACAAGCTTAAGAATACCAGCGGTATCCCAGAATATCGGGAATTTATCATAAAACGGATTTGTATGGTAGCACATCCTTGTTATAAACATCTTTGTGTTGAAAAGATACCAATGTATTGGAATCTTAATTTCAGTACATTGAAAGTAAACGAATTATAAGCACCGAATTTCAATGTACCAGAAACGTAGTATCCTTGAAATTCAAATTCAAATTGAATTTTTTTTTTCATTCTGTTTTTCTTCAGCTTGGTCAGCAAGGCCGTTCTGATAAAGTAATCGTTCGGTCATATTTCTGATGCTATTGAACCGTTATACACACAAGTTTGATTTGCAACAGATGTATTCCTTCTTTTTCAGTCTTGATTATTAGCGGTCGGGGAACTCACATACGGTAGTTGGGAGTCTCCAATCTCGCGGAGAGAGTTTTACGTATGTAAAACGACTATGCATGTTGACTTGACCGAACTTCAAAGCTACGTTAAACGCTGAACTATATCAGGGCGAAGAATTGAAGCGCTGAACGGATTATTTTCGTTTTATTTCCAGTTTCACTACTGTTTCAACACTTCATCGCAATTTTTTATTTGACGGGGAATGTCTATTGCCGAAGTGTTTTCAACAAATAATGCCTGCTAGATTTTAACCTATTTGAAATCCCTATTTATCTGATGCTTCGGTGTGCATGACTAATTGTGTTTTAAACTGTGTTGAGAATGAAAATAAAGAGAAACACTCGCAGGGAAACGGTCGGATTAGCACCTCCATGGTTGTATCTGTATATAGCTGTATGCGACGAAATAGATATATTTAAACGCAACATAACAACATCCTCGCTAACACCAGGGGCTATCTCTATGATAGATACCACTGGTACGCTTGGGCACTGTATCTTGTTCAGCTGTAAACCAACATCTTAAATATATTGACCAATCATATCACTTATTTACCGCGACCATGGCGACAGTGACGAACTTCGAAAACACCACAGCTTGTGAGATATGCACAGTAGCAGATGAACACGCACATTTTCAACAACCATAAACATTAATAAATATAAAGGAAACATAGTTTAAAACAAACTCTATTTGAAGAAAAAATAAACCCATTCATATACCACCAAACATCCAACAAGCCAGGCAAATGTAGGAAACACTGAAACTTTAAAGGCGGTCCGCGATGTAAGTGTATCCGACCTCACCTTCCCACTGAAGGACTTGAATTGGGTGAAACAACGCACGGATTTCTATAAAATTTCACTGATCTATCCATTAATATTTTATTGTTATGTATGCTGGGATCAAATATTTTACATTCGGTATCAGCGAATAGTTTAGCACAGAAAGTAAAACCCTAACGTATTTTACCATCAGCGCAGTTTTTCTAGGTCACGTAACTGGAATGTGGAGGGAACGCGGTCTGCTATGCAAGATGGTCAAGGATTCGCCTTTGGCTCACAAATAGAAACTTTGGTGTGAAGATGCATAACAAGAGTGGTGGGAAAAAGATACTGGCGTACTGACGAGAAGTCAAATGATCCTACAGGCACAAATAATGACTGCATAATCTTGATAATACTAAAAACATCACAAAACCCAAATTGATCCCTGTGATTTGTATCTCAGCCACGCTTTTATTACAGAGGTTCATGTAGACATCTTGAATTGCATGTCCACATGGTCTCTAGCAAGGCTTGAGCGGTATTAGACACAAATATTGGAGTTACGTGCAGGATTGGCTTTTTTTAGATACTTTTCAAATTTCCTATGCTTTAACATGGTGCTAAATAGCACACTTGGCAATATTGTGCAGATATTTTTGCTAAACTTCGCAGTAGGCAGAAAAGTGGGTTACTTTAATAGCATCTATATTCAATATTTATAATCTAGTCTAATTAGAATATATTCGCATTAAAATATCCGTAACACCGTGTCGGAGAAAGGACAATATATTCAATATTTAGCACCTTTATAATATCATATAATTAGAAAAGATTCGCACTCAAATATGTAGCTGGCGTCTGGGAAAAGACAATATATTCAATATTTAGCACTTTTATAATCTATACTAAATAGAAGAGATTCGCAGTTAAATATCCACAAGACCCTTTTCGGAGAAAAGACAATATATTCAATATCTAGCACTTTTATAATCTAATATAATTAGAAGAGATTCGCATTAAAATATCTGTAACACCGTGTCGGAGAAAGGACAATTAATATATTCAAGATTTAGCGCCTTTATAATATCTAATTAGAATAGATTCGCACATAAATATGTAGCTGACGTCTAAGAACAGACAATATATTGAATATTTAGCATTATGATAATATCATCTAATTAGAAGAGATTCGCAGTTAAATATCTAGCTGGCGTCCGAGAAAGACAATATATTCAATATTTAGCACCTTTATAATATCATCTAATTAGAAAAGATTCGCACTTACATATGTAGCTGGCGTCTGGGAAAAGATAACATATTCAATATTTAGCACTTTTATAATCTATACTAAATAGAAGAGATTCGCAGTTAAATTTTCACAAGAGTCTTTTCGGAGAAATGACACTATATTCAATATTTAGCACTTCTATAATCTAATCTAATTAGAAGAGATTCGCATTAAAATATCTGTAACACCGTGTCGGAGAAAGGACAATATATTCAATATTTAGCATCTTTATAATATAATCTAATTAGAATATATTCGCATTTAAATATGCAGGTGACGTTTGATAACAGACAATATATTGAATATTTAGCACTTTGATAATATCATCTAATTAGAAAAGATTTGCAGTTAAATATCTATCTGGCGTCTGGAAAAAGACAATATATTCAATATTTAGCACCTTTATAATATCATATAATTAGAAAAGATTCGCACTCAAATATGTAGCTGGCGTCTGGGAAAAGACAATATATTCAATATTTAGCACTTTTATAATCTATACTAAATAGAAGAGATTCGCAGTTAAATATCCACAAGACCCTTTTCGGAGAAAAGACAATATATTCAATATTTAGCACTTTTATAATCTAATATAATTAGAAGAGATTCGCATTAAAATATCTGTAACACCGTGTCGGAGAAAGGACAATATATTCAATATTTAGCACTTTCATAATCTACTGTAATTAGAAGAGATTCACATTAAAATATCTGTAACACCGTGTCGGAGAAAGGACAATTAATTCAATATTTAGCACCTTTATAATATCATCTAATTAGAATATAATTTGATTGTTGCAATCAAGTACCAAAGGAAGATGTTGTTTTTGGTGTTTTGTTTCTTCCGAAGTTCCAATGAAAGGGACCGATTGTCTCCGAAACCCCTCGGTCATCGTTGAGTGATTGGTTTGTTGTTCCAGTAAGTCTGAATACATGTCAGCTGTCTGTATCAGTGAGGTTGCATTTATATCCCCCGTTCTCTAGGCACCAATCAAGTATTACCTGGGACTGTCTTAAACAGCCTATATACCAGCACATGCACGTTGTTTAACCAGGAAGAACGATATAATAATCTGTTATTGTCTGAGTGGAGTTGCACAGTCCACAAATGAAAATGTACTTGCGACTGTCTTACATAACAGCGCATGCGCGTTGTTTAACCAGGAAGAACGATAGAATAATCCCTTTTATTATCAGAGGAGTTGCACAGACCAGCAAATAAGGCGTGCATGTAGGACTGCCTTAAACCTCATTATTCACCCGTCCATGCAAGATTGAAAATATGTAGCATTTGTGCTAATTATACAATATATTTTCTTTAAGGAGAGACAATCGGACAATTTGGAGCTGTGATTTAGAATAAATATTCAATATTTATCATCGCTGCGATTTAGAAGAAATATTCAATATTTAGCATTTGTGCTAATTATACAATATATTTTCTTTCGGGAGAGGCAGTCCGACAATTTGCGTTTGCGAGTTATCATAAATATTGTATATTTCTTCTGGCTGCAATTTAGAAAGAAATATTCAATATTTATCATTTGTGCTAATTATACAATATATTAACTTTGGGAACAGGCAAGTCAAAGTGCTAACTAGCAGTAATCCTAGAAATTATCTTCAAAGTAGCACACCCCTTTCTAAATATCACTGATTTTAGAAATTATTTGCGAAGTAGCAGATCTTCTAAATAGCATGCGAGACAATAATAACCATTCCTGCACTTTAATGAAATATTGAGGAGCGATTTTGCCCGTCAGGTCACCGTCTGTAGCATAGATTTGAAGAGCTAGGGAGCTGAGGTACTAAACTAGCCCGGTGCAAATTCCGGCGTTATAATACGTACACCTGGCCCTCTACCAATATACAAGCTATATCAGTGGTTGATTTAAAATATAATGATATATTCACGCTTTGCAATGGTAAAGTTTAAATACAATGCAACTGAAGTTTAATATAATGAAGTCGTAGGATTGGGTGATTTCAAATGTATAAAAATGATGACAATTTCCAAAACATTGCTAACCGTTCAAAGCAATTCATTTTGGTAGAGATTATGGGCGCGAATAGTCTTTAATGAACGACGGCTGAATTATGATTGACGGATCAGACGCTTGTAATCTCAAATATATCAAAATCACCGTTTCAGATTTTAATTGAAAACAATGTGGGCCAGTTTGATTGGCCACCTCCGAAATTGGCTGAATGGTTTCGGGCTGCATACCACTACTTCTGGCGGTCTCGACAAAATTGTGGGGAATGCAGTTTTGAGCGGAAAGATCAGGCTATCTAGTGTGGTGGGTCATTTATGGCGGCGAATATTAGGGAATATAGTTTTCTCAAGATGTGATCTGCCAATTTACTACATATTAAGTAAGACGATTATTTAGTGGTTTGTGACCTATAGCGCTATATACAAGCAGACACAAGCGGTTGCAATGACACTGTAACTGAGGCGTGTCAGGTGTATGATCTGACCTAAATAATTAACCGTGTATTCCGTTCATTTTATAGGACGACCATGGGGTTATGGTTACGTGGTAGTGTAACAGTAGCAATTATAGGTATCTGTGTCTATTATTATACAAAGAAAGATCCTATATCCGAGTTGGATGTGCATGGATTTTGGGAACCCCAGTTCAAAGAAGTTGCCGATGTTTTCAGGTCAGTTTTTAAGGTGTTTATGTAGATTTTTCCCGGCGTACTAAAGACCGGTCTACATAGATCTTGCAAGGTCAATTCATCACACTAGTCTCTGTGTGTTTGTGGGGGGAGGGGAGCGGGGGCGATGGGTCGTTGAGTGTGAACGACCCGCTGTTGAAGCCCAGGGATGAACCTCACAGTTTCAGGTTCTCTATTGAGTATTGTTATGAATCGACCCCTTCTCACAATCGTGGCGAGGCACACGAGATACAGATACAAAAGAGTCGTTACTGCAGAGACCAACCAACAACAACCCCTCGGTAGCTTTTATAGTCGTGAGCAGAGAGACAATGATAAACAAGCGCTGAATGAGCGCAAAGACCTCCGTCGAGGCAACAGGATCAGTAGGGGAATAGTACATCACTGAATAACATAGGGCCGGATGCCAAGCTCAATTTTGCATTTGTTGACGTTAACTTCACCAATGGTAATTAAAGGAAAGGTTCGGGTATGGTAAAGCTATATTTCAACTGAAAGAGCTAGTCAAATGGTATTCAACTGTATTTTTTTTTTAATTTTTGGAATTTATTTTAACACAGAAATAGTTAACCAAATGCTGTGATACCGTCAAATTTACCGAACTCCAGGAAAGCGCCATTGTATTGTCACGTGACTTATTTTAGCCAATAGGAGTAAAACTATGTAAAACAGTGTGACGTAAGCGGAAGGCAGAACATATGTTGACAGCACGAAGCTGCGTGTGTAAAGGTGCAAGTTTGACGGTGTAAACATTGGCAAGAATTACTTCAAATACTAAATAGCTCATACCATTTTCAATTCTACTTGCCAGAGCGCGGCTTTGCTCGCTCTCCCAACAGCGAAGACACTCGATCTCTCCCGTAAGCGGTCGATGAGAGCAGCGTGTGCACCGGCGACACCATACATGGAAACATGATGTACTAAATTTTCCACGCGGGCTTCTGCCTTCATTTCGTAGCCTGTCTCGCTTTAGAGCTGCTATCCCCGCAGCTCTGATCTCCGTATCTGAGCGTTTCGGCTCGAATTGGTAGCCCTGAAGACCAAACACAGCTTCCTCATCGCTTTCACCGCTGGAGTCGGGAACTGCCGCTCGTCGACATGATTTCACTCAACTTCGACTGAAAACCCCGTGCTTCACGTATATTACCCGAACAGACAGAAGAGTTCCAAGCCTTTCCCCTACGTCATATCCGCCTTCTGGATACGATACAATGGCGGCATTCTATCTCTGCGAGTTCGCGGTTTTAAAATGATTAGTACTCCTTCAAAAAATTTTTTTAAAATGAGAAAATATATCTTCTGGGTTTAATTTGGTGAGTTGTAATAATATGTATCGAAGACAACCAAACCCGAACTTTTCCTTTAACTAGCATGCACTAGCATGTCCAGCTAGGAATGTGGAAGCCACATTCCCCGCAAATAATATTTCTTTGATTTCACGTGCTTGAAATATTGGGGTATGGAATAGAGTATATTGATGGAAAACCTGGAATACTGCTTGAGACATTAGGCCCCTTCCCACCCACACCTCCCCATGAGAGGACACCCCCACCCAAATCAACACGTTAGCGGCAGAAATGAGACCCTGTGTGCCTAGTTTTACCAACTTGCTTGTGATTTTATGCTATAGGCCCTACACATCAACACTTCATATTTTGTATGTGTACAGTATAGCATCCTCATTGACAGAATCCTCTACAAAACACATCTGATTTTACCGACATTCCGTTCTGATCTGTCTCAGCATCACGTGCTGATTCAATGAGCTCGGAATAATTTTGTATACTGGTGTTACAGGTCACCTTCACCATAATGTATCAATTACCATGGACTTGTATCACATTCATATTAAATGGTGATGGCTGATGAGAATATTGCCCATATGGAACAAATGGCTGGATTCCAGCGAATAAAAAATTCATGCTAATCATAAACAACATACAATTAATAATACTATCAAATAATTATGTATATTCCTTGTCGACATCAATATAATACAGACAATATTATGACTGAATCCGGGTAACAGATATCCAAGGGTATATATGTCTACACTAAACTGAAGGAGATCCATGATGCGTATTATATTATGTTGTAAAACTTCACTTCAATCTCGATTATGTTGCTTATTGTGAAAATAAATGAAGTTATGAAAATAAATTTAGTATGATTGCCCATTACGCTCAAATTAGAAATATCTTCAGCAGGTAAAGTTAAGCCAATCATAGCAATATATAACACCATGGTATTGTTGTAATATCACCCAGGTATTGATCTTTGGTTAAGAATGTAATGAGATACATAAACCTGTTCTTTGTGTTATTCTGTGTGCAATTCATTCTGTATGTATTTTATACATGTACATATATACCAGAAGTGGAATTGAAATTTGAATAAAATAATCAAAATATGTTCGATTTTTACCTCTACTCAGGAAATGAAGTCTTTGTTTCTAGAAGCTAAATCATTTCAGACACATTCAAGTCCTCACCTGGTCAAGGGAGATAATTTTGTAAAAAAAAGAAAAAAGAAAAAAAACAAGTATAGATCCACACTGGCGCAGACCAGAAAGTTTTATGACCTTTGATGATATTTGTGGAGCATGCTGCAGGACTTCAACTTTCATGAATCTGATATTATCCACACAATCCCATTCTATATGATATTTTTGCCATAGCACCGATAAACTAGATCCCTTCATTTATGTGGTCTAGATCCAGGAGCTACTGGGGGCTGCAAGTTTTGTAAAAGTTAGATCCAATTATTTTGAGATAAGGAATGGTTGTTTTAGTTAAAACTGGGCATCCTTGAAAATGTCTGACCGATTGACACATGTATCACTCTGCCGGTCATCATTACATGCGTAATGTTTATCACAAGAGAGAATACGTATACTGTGTTTGAGGAATATTTCTGCCTCCCCAATGGAAGGCGAAATTTGAATGAATGGTCTGTGTTGTCAGTGTGTCTGATGTCCCCCTTCCAAGGACAAGAAAATTTTCTATGTAATTTATTATTTATTGATATATTTATTGATTTTCTTTTTGTCTAATTGTCTTCTGTTTAAGTCATTTGGCATTGGTAAAACCTGAAATGTATATCATGTTCTCCTTATTTCATCTAGTGATACTGTCTGTTTGGTTCCAGATCACGGGGCTGAACAAAGCATGTGAAATGTGATCGTATGGCAAATAAATGCCCAGTGGTATGTCCAGGGCTTAAAACTACAAAACAAAACTGAGAAAGGTTCCATCCATGCTATCAGTCAAAAATCTCAATAATGTAGGCCTACATGTGGAATGTAGACACTCCTTTGCTTCAGCTACAATTCAGAATGAGTTTTCAGAATATTATCAGGGTTTAACAAGCAAATTATTCTTCATCAACAAGTATCACAGCACACAATGTGGATGTCACTAAACTGTTAGGATAAATGAAAAGAAAAGTATATGCATATTATTTATCAGTTTTATTAAATAAGTTTACAGACTCACGCAGGTAGATCAATTTGGTGCTTCTGCAAAATCAAACCATTATTCAACTGCCAAATGCCAAGATAAATACCCCCCCCCCGGAAATATAATTTATCAGCAAAATTTAGAATAACTGTTTTTGAACACCCAGGTTGGTGGATATCATCAACTGAAAGAAAACGACAGGGTTCCCACACCTTGGGGATTTCAAAATTCCAGAACTTTTCCATACCTTTTTCAAGACCTATCAAGTCTTTTTCCAGACTCAATGGACGCTTCAAATCAGCTATTACATTATACATTGCCAGGAAGTATTTTGAGACCGTTAGGTGATATTGATCAAAACTAGTCAAGCTCAAGATGAACAATTAACTCCTTTATTATGGTGATGATGTACATTGAGATCACTGCACCAACTTACAACTCGAAAATCAAAGCGGGTTCCAAATTGACAGAATGTTTCAAAAGCACAGAATGATGAACTTTTTTATTTGAAAATAGATTCACGTTTTCTTTCATTCTATGAAACAGAAATTAAAAGAATCAGGTTTATTGCTCTTTTTTGTCATACAGACTCACTAAAGCCAGAATGAAGAAAAAAACAAAGACAAAAAGAAAAACGAAGACAAAAAAAAAGACCAAAAAAAAATTAAATGAAATGGCTGAAAAGTGTTCTAGTTCTGCAAAATCTTGATTGGATTGGAGAATCCCTGAAATTAATTTCAGAATAATTGTTCATCTTTATATCGTTTGAACAAGTTAAAAAAATATTAGAACTGATAAGACAACAAAGCTAGAAAAAAATACCAAGGGAGACAACTTTTGTACAAGCGCTCTAGAAGTATTGAGCGGAGTTATCCCCCTTCAAAACGTTGCCCCTGGAAACCGTAAACCACGCAATTTGCGTGCTGCTTGGAGGAGATATTTTGTGTCAATTATCATTACCAATAAAGATTACAATTATCAACACCAGTTTTATCAGACTGTAGTAACTTACAAAGTGAATGACAGGTACACGATTCACACAAACGGACGAACCCACGAGGAGATGAATGGGTGTGAATGGACTGGGGCCGCAAGACAGTACATCTTCGGGAAATTTATGACCTATTCCAACGTTCTTAGCGTGACATGTACATGATCAGGTCAGGGCATTTGCAGCATTTCTGTTCTTCATTCAGTACATAGTACTGTTCATACGCCCTATGATATGTACTTTTGTTGCTAACATTATGCAAGTTTTGTTGTTAAAAAATAAAACTGAACGTACTTGTAGGCCTACTCGTTTGAAGCAGCAGACATTATAAATTTATTTGACCTAGATTCTGCATTGAAGATCAACCATTGAAACGCGGAAAACAACGAATTACGTCAATTATACAGTATTTTCGCCTGCATGTTGTCTGATCGTACTATTCTTGTTTATCTGATGATGCTAAACAATAATGATCTTGTGAACTTTGGGATAGGCCTAGGTCATAAATTTTATGAAGATGTACCATTTTGCGAGGACAGGAACGGATAGCTCTGGTTTCGCGATTGAGGTGGAACCCGACTACAGAAGCAAGGCCCACTGCAATGCATTGCAATGGGGAACCCCGTTATTTCAATTGTGTCCAAAGAAAAGATTCAAGATTTCGTCGGGAACCATGACGATCCCTATTGGAAATACTATGAGTCGTGGGTTCCCCAATAGACAATTATTTGGCGGGAGATTTCACGTTGCGCTCCTGGACCTCCGTCTGATCGACGGAGGTAAAAAGTGAGTCAAATGTCGATAATTTAGTGGAAAAAACTATCAGTGCCGCAATACTATATTTGCTGGAAACAAATACATAGCCCATCTAAGCCAGCATCTAAAATGCAATGCGAACTGAAATATCCCGACACGAAACTTTCGAATTTGGGTCTGCTATGAATATCCTACCTGGCACGGTAAAGCAGTCTACTATTTTCCAGTAGTTCTTAGCTAGCCTAGTTTTATCTATACTATGATTTATTCTTCTAATTTGGTGCTAACGCTATCATATGAATTAGACCTCTGGATTATGGACGACGACTGAATATTGACTGACGAACTCCATTGAAAAAATATTGTGTCCATTAAAAAGTAAAATAGAAGCGTCTAGTCTGTCATTCTTTATTCAGCCGTCGTTCATTGAAGCATTTCCGCGATTACAGTACAAAGCTTTAATTCCTAAAGTGAGTGAGTCCACCTAATTGATATAACGCCATTAGAACCAGCTTCAGAATATAAATCATACTATACATTAAAATATACTAGTTTCCTGCAAGACAGAAGCGGTCAACGGACACCATGATGTTCCAAAATATCAAATCCGTATCGCTTCTTAATACATATGGTTATCGTTAAAGTCTTTATCTAGATTAGGATTATCTCCGCCACGCTTTGATTGAGACAGTTCATATGAACACCATGGAGATATTGAAGCACATGGCTTATTACGGCGCCTAGTCCCGGGTTAAGCGGAATTGGACACAAATGAAGAAAAGTAACGTCATAAACCCTGTACGCTACGCTCGTATTTTGCTATCAAAATATTGGCTATCGGCGATATGTTTGGTCAAATTTGAGAAACTTTGAGTGGGGGCGCTTGGTTGTACAGCCCTGGTATAAGTTTTCGCAATTATGTTTTTGTGACGTTGATTAAAATCGTCCCATTTAACACAGGATGTAGCAAATGCAACTAGGTTCCACTGGAATATTGCTGTCCAGAAAGGGATAGTTTACGATGCTGTATATCTTTTGTCGTAAAGTCGACGAAAGAGCAGGCCTCCTTCTTTTTTTTTAGAGATATATGTCCAACTATGATGTGCCGATACAGGCCTAAATATGATGTAACAGCAGTAGCACTAAATAAAAGAAACATTCATAATATAGTTGTATATACAAGTTCTTGTATGTAAAGAAAATCACGATGTCGTGCCGTCGTTATTGAAAACTGTTGAGAAGAAAAAAATCTTGTGTGTCTTTTTCAATTTTCGTTACAGGCCTATGTGGAATTTATCCTAGTGTAGAGGAAACATATCTATCGATCGTTAAGACGGAATTTTTTTTTGTGGATGACGGCTGGATATTGAATGTCTTACCTGACGCCTATGAGCCAAAAGGGTTACATGAACAACTTCCATAATATACATGTATAGCAATACCTAAATCTGAATCCAAACAGCCGCGTAGTTTGGGGCCCCTTTGGGCTATTTTGTACTGTGAATATATATCATTTTCTACAGGAAAAACCTGAAGAGTGGTTTTATGAGAGGTGCGACGTTTGCGGCGTACAAGGACGATAAACTGGTGGTAGATTTGTGGGGCGGTTACACCGACGAACAGTACAATCTTCTGTGGAGAGAGGACACGCTCACTCATGTCGCCTCCGTCACCAAGTTTGTTGCCGCTGTCGCGTTCAGTACACTTATCGACAAGTAAGTATTAGAGTGTCCATTACCCCGTTAATCTGTCGCTATATTATGTTTCATATCAGACTACTACCGCCATCTCGACCGTTTTACACTGTGCTTTTAATGGCGAATACCACAGTGATGAGGCCAAACATGTCAGGCAATCATTGAAAAGGGAGCAGGACTAATACCGAGTTAGACCTTGACTTTACTTGGATCAGACATCTACTTATTAATAACAAACTGGAACGTGTTATTCATTTAGCGAATATATAATCATGACTTCATTATTTTAGGGGTCTGGTTGACTATGACGACCCTGTAGTGAAGCACTGGCCGGAGTTCGGTCAACACGGAAAAGAGAGCGTCACGGTCAACATGCTACTGAGCCATCAGGTAATTCACGTGATATTTGCCCATTCCAGCCCATGTCCCACATTGACTATGGTCCCTGCTGCTACGCTAAAACATCAACACTCTACAAACAGCTACACACAAAATTGTTCGATCAAACCCATGGGTTATTCCATGAGTTTTGTTCTATTGCGAAGGGCTCAATGGCTATAGAACTTAACACATTGCATTCAAAGTCTCATGCAAACCATTATGTGGTTTCTTACTTCATCCGAATGTTATTAGTATTACCATGATTACCAGCGGCTAGCAACTGATTATCGCTACCATGCAAGCTATGTGGGAGTCAGTTTCCCTGCAAAAGTAATGTAATTGTTTATCTTGAAATAGTCTGACATAATTACCAGGATTTCACGCAACGTCAATAAATTTCCACAGGGGCTTGTTGATGGTCAGTTATTAATTACTCCAGGTGTAAATTTCCATGTGTATAACTACTTCCTCAGATGATATATACAAGTGTTCACAAAAGACGGACAGTCAAGTGACGTACATGTACCAGACAAACATTCTAACCAACTTACATGTATTAAACTCCAACGAGGATCTATCCACTACTGAACGTAAATACTGTGACCGAGTTCAAAACTGTCCTGACAGGCGTAGTTCGGTGTTTAAAGCATTATCGCAGCAAGAGGAATGTTTTATTTGAACTAACACCATTGAAACTAGCTTATATTCGGACAATCTAGGTAAACCAAGATGGTATATCAGGGTAATATTCTGTGATATTATATCTGAGTATACTGAGATTGATATTCCCAATGTTGAACCTTTCTCCCCTTTTCAGTGATAAGTTCATCATTTAATCTTTTTCACTCTGTTAAATTAGTATACACGAACTCACCGTAAAACCTAAATGTGGTAAATTACTAATATGTATATCAACATGGCGTATAAAAAAATAAAAAAAATAAATAGGAGTCTTCAAAGGGACCTCGGTACCTCAATACATATTGAACTTATTCAAATAAACTATACTATTACTGTTTTATTCTAGGCGGGTTTATTTTACCTGGACACGGAGATCAGTTTCCGGGATATCATAGATAGTCCAAAGAAGGTCGATGCTATACTCGCAGCACAGAAACCCCATTGGGTACCAGGTTAGTAATCGAATTCACACCATAATATAAAAGTTTTTATCCGAATTCTAGGTAATGTTTGTCCAGAGACATAGCCAAGTTGGTATCTATAATATTATTTTAATTTGGTCTCCCTCCCTTCGAAAGTAATTTCATATAATTCAAATGTCGAATATTTTCAAATGTTGTGTTCACGGGCCAGTGTGAAAGAAACGGTGGTCCCCAGAGACCTGTGTTCAGTCTCCTATGCTTTAACTAGGCGGACTCTGATATCCGAGAAACCATTTTCAGATGTCAATGTCCGGCCTTGGTTAATTCATTGCAAGCGGACACTCATAGCTGAGGGACCACCGTTTCGCTCACATTGGGATGGACCTCAGCAGTGCTAATGGGAAGCGGGATGAGCACATTCACCTCAAACCCTGGACCGGGGCACCTTTTTCGTACCATTTCTTGAGGACTCCAGATGCGTTTACAGAATACAGGAGGGACCCTTTCAGTTTTTACTTGATTTCATCGCCGCTATAGCATTGGACCAGGTATATTTTTGTATACAGATGTCGAGATCCAGACAATTCCATCTGATTAAACGTTTCTTATATGGAGCTAAAATATTGTTAATAACTTTAGCTTTTTCCTAAAATAAGTCTTTTGAAACCTCATAGACGTCTCTCCGATTTCGTAATTTCGTCTCAAGGCGTATTTTATTCCTAATGGGAATAAATAGGTGAACAGCGGTCACTGTAATTTAAACAATCATATACATAAATACACTTTTGTACCTTGGTATGTGTATTGCGTAGGCCAACTTTCACATATTTTTGATATATAGCGTAGAAATTATTAGAAGGCAAAATATCAAACCAGAGAAAGAGATGAATTACAACACATATAAGGGAAGTGGGAAGAGGTGCTGACATACTGACAGAGTAGGTATGCTGAAAGACGGTTAATGTGGTTTTATACTGGGCCATAATTCTTCAGAATACCTGTTCTGTGGCAGCTATCCTCCTTATGAGAATAAAGCTTCTTGCATCTGGATGACAAATCGACAAAATTTTCTAAAGAAGCGGGAGAAATTAGTTTTTAAAGATTTTTTTGTCATATTGGTCCGTGGAGGTGTGAAACAAAACAAACCCCAGTCAAATTAGTCATTTTCTTCCGTGAACATTGTTTAGCACTAACAACTGAAAGAAAATTTATGGCGCACAATGGTATAATTTCCGCTGAATACTTCTCTTTGCGAGACATTTTACTGATATCAGTGTTGGTCGGTACCGTTGGCGAACACAGCCTACTATAGCGCTCAGATTCTTTGTGGAAAATAAATTTTCGACAACAAATATTATATATAGGGGAAAATTTTCGCCAGAATATATTTCTGTATAACCAAGGGAAGTATTTTGAACTTTATGAATATGCAATTATGAAAAAATCTTCTGTTTTCCCACGCGATAGGGCCTCGCGTCCTTAAATAATATTAAGATAATCTATCCAAAAAATAGAGAAGCTCTTATGCATCTAGATTAGTTTCATTTTCCCCCGAAAAAGAAATTGTACACGTTCAACAAGCTCTCTTATTTAATTTTACATATTTTCAGTTAAATGCTTGCAGCGGATTGGGATCGTGTATACATTCAAGGAAATGTATTCATTTTCTACAACCCTTGCACAGCACATTTATCAACCAGTCGATCATTTGTTTCCTTCTCTACACCGGTCTTCTAGCTTCTAGCGGTAAACTAACATCAACTGATTGATCACCTTCGCTCCCCACATGACGATGGAAAATAAAATCATTTAAAGTCACAATTAAACACTGGTTGATAATATTACAATGTAGAAACGACTTATTAATTTATTATGATGGAAAAAGTCAGATGATGGAAGACGGTTACTCTTGTAGAGAGGCACGCCGCTAATATTTATCACACTAAAACTAGGGATGCACGATCTGGGTGTAAATTAGGCTAATTACAGAGAGAGAGAGAGAGAGAGAGAGAGAGAGAGAGAGAGAGAGAGAGAGAGAATTATTGTCTAACGTCTGTTGGTTATCATAGTGTACAATGTAATTTTAGGTTAATTACGAGGGAAGCTTGAACGAATTAATCTAATTACAGGTACGGCGGTGGGTTATCATGGGTTTACTATCGGGATGTACGTGGACTACCTTGCCAGACGGATTGACCCAAAACACAGGTCGATCTACCAGATATACGAGGAAGATGTTAAAACTCCGTTTGGTAATAATGATTACTGGTTTATATTATATATTATACGTGGTTATGTAATAAGTATTATTCGGGTAAATGTAACATATGAAAATCGGATACAAAAGAAAAGTTGATCAATATCGTGTTTAGGTGCCACATAGACTATTCGCCTGAACATCTACAATAAAAGCGTGACGGAGATACAAATCATCTCAGGGATAAGTTTCATCAGAAGAGTAAATAGGGTTATTACCGGTACACCATAGCTCTTGGATATTTCTAATATCGCTATAAGCGGTGCTAAAGGTCGAGTGATCATATCAGTGAAGATATCCACATAAACATCTAACATAAAAGTGTGGTTGAGATACAAATCATCTCAGAGATCATTTTTTACTGTTGTGGTGATTCTGGTGCAGTTAGAATATCAGACTGGTTATCTGACTTTATGTCAGTACACTGGAGTCGGTCTCCCCACTTTTATATGTTACGCTTGACTATGGTCCGTATCGCATGTATCAAAGTTTATGTTTTAGACGTGTTCATAGAAAATATTTCTAATTACTTCATCTCACATACGTACATTGGATTTCCAATTAAATGTCACCGGTTTGAACTGGTAATGTAAGATAAGGAGGTGAAAATCTTTAGATATTTTCGGTATATAGACGGTACGATGATACTACACTGTAAATTTGGTGTTTAGATCCTCAACATAAATCTAAACACAAATTTTGTCCATAGTTTTTGACACGTTTAAATTCCAACATGTTTAGAAATATTGTGCTTAGACCTTAAACACATAGCTAAACATGTTTAGAAAGTTTGTATTTAGAGCTTAAACACAAGCTAAACATGTTTAGTAATATTGTGTTTAGACCCTAAACACAATGCTAACATGTTTAGGATTATTGTGTTTAGATCCTAAACACAAAGCTAAACATGTTTAGGAATATTGTGCTTAGAGCCTAAACACATAGCTAAACATGTTTAGGAAGATTGTGATTAGACCCTAATCACAAAGCTGAACATGTTTAGGAGTATTGTGCTTAGAATCTAGACACAAAGCTAAACATAACCCTAAACAGAAAACTAGACACAAAATTTGTCCGCTTTTTTTAACATGTTTAAATGCACACATGTTTAAATTCATTACATGTCATGGATTTAAACACAAATTTTGTGTCCTGTCTGTGAACATGTTTCAGTACAAAAATATTCTCCCTGCTGGTTTGCTGTGTAATACTCTCGGACTCAAGAATTGTATGTCGAAGTGAACTGGCCTTCATTCTGTTGTCAACGGTGGTATATTCCCAATATGCCTTTCGATGCCTGCTGATATGTGATATCCAAACACCATAGAATTCACAAATCAGATGATGAACATCCAGGAACAGCAAAACACAAATTGATGGAAAGAAAATAGTAGCAATCTGATGAATTCACAATTTTGCATGGACTACAAGTTGTAAGATATAGGTGTTGTTGCTTATTCCTAGATATTCACAATCCTCAATGAAAAAGTCTAACAATAAATGACAGGAATAATAGTAAAGTTCTCAGTTAGTTGAATTTTATTGTCAATTAATGCACTGCTACCATGATCATCACACCCGCGTCACTCATATTAGAATTTCGTGAACTAAACTTTCATCGTAACAAGAACGGAAGCTCAAGTGTTCCCAAGATATGCCCATGAACAAACATAGTCAGCTAGCAATGTGGTTACTCCTCAGATGTAAAAAGTGGCCACACAATAGGAAAATGTATGTCCTTTCTGCGGTCAGAATGCCCCCGAAATCATGGAATGCACATGGGCAAAAATTATGTACATTCAAAGTACTGAATGAATCTATATAAACACTGTACCTTCATTCAAGAATTGTATTGGGTTCCAAGTTCTATAAGGAAAGTTCCAATCGATTTCAGATGTATGTTGTAGCCAAAAATTCAACAAAAGTTAATACTTCATTTAAACTTAGGAGCAAGAGCTGCATGGCACCCGTGATTTCACTTCCAGCTGATATTTCCAACACTGAAACTGTTGTTGCCAGTTCAGACATCTGTGAGGGTGATTAATATCAACGGACTCTGGCTCTTCAGGCTCTTCGTATTGAAGTCCCACTTGACTCCTTCAGCTGTGGAATAACAGAGAATCAACGTTAATGAAAACCGAGTGACAGAAGTCCCCAAAGATTCACAATTGTGATTTGACCCCAGGATGTGAATGGGTATGAATGGTGGTGCCCCCGGTGGTCAGACTGTCATAAAAAAGCCATTCCAACTGACTTGTAGTGACCCCCCCCCAAACACATGAGCATTTTGGGATAGAACCAAATTTCAGAAAACTCTGATACCAGTAAGTTTTTTTTTTAATTTATGATCCAGACAGACCCCAATATCAGTGTAGTCCTTTCCGGCCTCTCAGTCTGAATGTTATCCTGACACAGGGACCCCAGCCTTTGATCTATCCTCTTAAAACTAAGTCCAAATTAGCAAGCAACAAGTTACAATTTTCAAGCTGACCCGGCCCAGGAGTCGAAATATTAAAACTAATTTAACAGTCACACGAGTCAGCAGATCAAAAAGTGTACCCGTCACCTTTAAGAATTACCTGAACAAGCGGTCGTTGAACTTGTCGAGTACATGTAATTCACAATTAACGACAAAGCAGCTACATGTTACCAATAAATTAATGACACCTTGTTTCCATGCATTAATTTGCAGCTGTTTCAATGAATTTTGTCAAAGATATATTTTGAACACCAAAATAAAAATAAAATAAATTATTGGCTACCTGTCACTGGAGACAGGTATTTTATTTGTCTACCTGTCTTTTTATAAAATTACCAGGGGAGGCAGACATGTGGAAATTTCAACTCCTGCGGCCTGAGATTGAACCCAAAACACATGGCTTGTAGGGCAGATGTTCTTATTCATTAGGCCATCACAATTCAGGGGTCAAAATTTACACCTGTCTACCTGTCCCGGACAGGTACTTTTTGAAAGACAGGTACAGAAATAAAATACCTGTCTCTAGACTCCAGTGACAGGTTGCCAATAAATTTGTTTTGATGTTCAAAATATATCTTTGACAAAATCCATTCAAACAGCTGCTACTTGGTACATGGAAACAATGTGTCACTAATTTATTGGTAGCTTGCAACATGTAGCTTTGTCATTAATCTTGAAATACATGTACTTGACAATTTCAACGATAGCATTTTCAGGTAATTCTTAAAGGTGACAGGTAAAGTTTTCAGTCACCTGTCTCTTGTGACAGGTAAATTATTTTGAATATTTCGACCCCTGCAATTTACCAGATTTACAGTTAACAACAGAATACAGTAATCCTACAAGGGTAACACACTGATTCTTGTCGAATCACCGAAGTTAAGCATTGTTAAGCTCGGTCAATACTTGGACAGGAGACCGGGTGCTGTACTGGCTGGACTGATCAGTGTCCAGGGTAATTATAGGAACTGTGAGCACTCTCGTGTTATGGTATATGTAGGCACCGTCGTGATATGACTGAAACAAGGTTGAAAACGACGCTAAACCCTACTACACTGTAAATGTGGCGTATAGGATTTAAACACCATCATGACACGTTTAGGTCTAAATGTGTTTAGGAAAGTGTTGAAAATCGATACACATTTTTATTTTGACACATCACAAATTAAACACGTTGTGAATATAAACACATTCCGCAACACATAAGTATATGACATGTTTAGCATTTAAACACATTTCATGGATCTTGACACATTCTTAAACACATTCCTAAACGCGAATATTTTAGGCGTTTAATTCAGAACACAATTCTAAACACAATAGAATAGCACAAAGCATGACATGTTTAGCATTTAAACACAATTTGTCGGCTATCTTCAACACATTACTAAACGCATATTTCATGTGTTTAATTCAAACACACAAACCTAAACGTAATATTATGTTTACATGGCGTGACAAATTTGCATATTTTGTATTTGGCTTCATTCGTTAGCTGCTTGCCCTAAAGTGTGTGAAAATACGCCTAGAAGCATTCAGATACATTCTTTCATCGTTTAGCTGTAGTTTTGAAATAGTTTTGTGAAGTCGTATAAACATCGACGACGGATTATTTCATGTGTACTGTAACACAATCCGCGCAGTGATACAACACTTGTATCGTCTGACGTCACACATTTGCGCGCGCGCGTAACGGGCATTTCTGCAAGAAGACAAGTGGATGTTGAACAGCAAGGTAAGAATCTTGTCTCATCCATGTTATTTATGACAGAGATGTACAGTTTCATGCCTGTATCATTCATTTTATTAGCCGTTGAATTTGATATGTTGATGTGAGGCCGATGTTGCGTACCGTAATGTAGTTTTTGTTGGATAAAATGTCGACATGTTTCGTCATCATGTCATTTTGCTCGCGACCGAGTAGGCCTAGACCTGCAATCTTCGAAGGTAAAACGAATAGTTATTTTTCAAGTAAATTTGGCGAACCTGCTTTTTTATCAAGATTGAGAGAGGGGGGGAGTTGTCTTGATGCATTGATCTGTATCATGGTGCCGCGTCAATTCATGGAATGACTCATGTTGGACCTGGTGAGGGAAGGGGTGGGAAGGGGTGGGGGGGGGGGAGTATTTTTATTTCACCGTAGTCTTTGCTTCATTGTCATTCATAAATCAAATGTATTGTTGATTCGGCATGTAATTGTCCAAATGTGGGCACTGTGACCAGTGTCATTGTGTTGTATTTAAATTTGGGAAATAATTATATTCCAGAAAAGAAAAAAATATTTATATTTTTATTAACAACATCAGTTGAGGTGGTGAGGGAAGGGGGGGGGGGGGTATTTCACCGTAGTCTTCGCTTCATTGTCATTCATAAATGTATTGTTCATTCGGAATGTAATGACTAATGGTCCAAATGTGAGCACTATCATTGTGGGAAATAATTATATTCCGGAAAAAAAGATATTTATATTTTTATTAACAACATTGATCAGCAATATCGACGAAGACACCCAAGAACAGACAAGATCCTTGATCCATGTGCCGATGGCACTCGAAACTCCGAGTAGACTAAATTGAAAACACTGTTGTACTAATCTCACTAGTAAATCCACTATGTACTAAATATAGATGATGGGTTTTGGATCAGGTCACAGGCTCTCACTCCTTGGTGGCTCCTTGATCGAAAAGAGTCCAGTGGAGTGAAGGAATTGGCAGAGTGTTGTTGTTACTTTGTTTCGTATAATCTTGGAGTCGTCGACAGCGTCATAGCCCAGAAGTAGTTCGAGGGTCAAAGTTGAGTGGCCGGTGTCTGTGAAAATCTTCACTCGCATCCGCTCCCTCTCTGTGTCGTATTTTGGGCAATGGAGTACCACATGTTCAGTTGTTTCATTTTCACCACAACTGCATCTTGGAGATTTGTCGGTACAGAACTTGGCAGTGTAGTCATTCAGGGTCGTGTATCCTGTTCTCAGTTGGGAGAGCACGATTTGCCATTTTCGAGAAGGCAGGTCAAAAATAGGGTTAGGGTGAATTACAGGATTCAGTTGATACAGATGTCGGCCATGGTCTGTTGAGTTCCATCTCCTCTGCCATTTGTTGAGGGATCGGACGCGGTGGTGGTGACCGGTACACTTGGCTGTTCGACTTCCCCGTACCATACACTTTCTCCCCCCCCCCCGTACGTGTAGTTTATGCTTTTCACGCATTGAGTTATCACCCGTAGCTAGGCTTTTCTGTACTGGAGATAAATAAAGGTAGTTTTATAACAGTAACTACGGTAAGAAACGTCGATGAACTTTCTTATAGTGCAGGAGTAATTCTAACAGCCGAGTTTGAAATAGTTTAGTTTACTTTTTCAATTTGCTCTGTTCATACATGGCAGTGTGGCTATTAATAAACGTCACAGGACCTACAAAATAGGGTAGGCATTATAGGACCCCGACGCGAACTGAACTCTTGGACCACAGGCCCCAGTGTCTGGACAGTAGAAATTTAAATTCAGTATAATTTAAATAATTTAATTTTTTTAAGTCATCCTACTGTCTGTATTATAGGATGACTTAAAAAAAATTAAATTATTTAAATTATACTGAATTTAAATTCTACTGTCCAGACACTGGGGCCTGTGTCTTGGACCCCCCCAAAGTTGAATCCTGCCTATATTAACTTAAGATGGGCACTGCCCAAGTCAGAATCAGCAGTGATTTTCATCAAAAGTAGGTCAGCTCAGAACTTGCTGGTAACAATCCCCTAATGACCTTCATGCCAAAAATCAAGGTTCTAATGTCAACGGTTCTCCTTATTTTGCCGACGAAAGAATTCGGATGAACTGACTCACTGACTCACTCACACATTACCGGACAATTTGCAAATGAGAGCCTACTTCATAGGAATAAATTATAAGGACACTGTGGACCTTGGTCACATTCTGCCAAAAGTCTTACAAAGTTGCAGTGTAGGTCGAGGGGGTCAGAATGCATTGTTCGCTCAGTCAATCAATGACAAACTACTCACTATGACTATAGTAAAAACTGCCTGCATGCAACTATTTTCAGAATTTTGACTAGAAGACTCCTCTGTACCTGTGGATATAGACTATGGGGTGTCTCTATGTTGATATGACAGATCAGTGTTCTCCACTGGAGATGGCCATCAAACTGAAAAATGCCGGTTTTCCATCTGCCACAGGCTTCTGTTGAAGGTTTGTAAATATATATGAATTCCTGAGTAGGCGATGCACAAAGTGATAACTCAGTTGGGAGTGGGGGGACGTCAGAGCATAGGGGATTCAAACATAATCAGGGTGGGGTGGGGGCTTGGGGGACCAAATTCTTACTCAAATTTACCAACAGCCATTCAAGTGCACCTCTTGCCTCTTCAATTAGTGTTAGAGTACCGGTACCGGTACATGTATTTTGTGAAAATATTTCATATGATTTATCAAAACTTAAAATGCATGTGTAAACAAGTATAGGTCTATCATCTCTGTTCTTTATAAATGTATGGGAGATATAATCACGAAGGATGCGTTCTGGGTCAGTGAAAGTGACAACCCTTTTTTTACATTTCTGTTTTCACAGTTTTATGCCATATATATTTGGAAAGCTTGAATTACATATATTAATAATCCATCGAGTACAGTAATGGTGTTTCATACTCCCTTGAATAAGTACATTCACATGATTGTAATCAAACAATACTGGTAATATGAGTTACAATTACATGTATGTCTATTTATATAATATATTAATATTTTAATAGACGGAAGATACCAGAATCAAAAGTTACGATGTACTGGAACACCTCACTCGAACAGAAGATGGTGTGAAGTATGCAAAGAGTTCTAGCTGCAACACTACAGATCTAATTTGCAGAAAGGATGTAAGTACTGTTGATGAGAAATCTCCACTTCTTTTGTTTGATTTTTAACTTTAGAGCCCCAAAGAAGCTTATTCATTTGGAGTTAAAAATACTGGCTTTGCTTGCCTTACAGTTCTTTGTATAGCTTGCCCATGCAGCTGTAAAGAACCATGAAACTCTTAACTCCACCTGGGAAAGTTGTTGATTGTCAAACCATGCTTTTTCTTTCAATGTTGAGGAAAACAGACAATGACTTCCAAGTATGTATTGGTACAAAATTTAAAGAAAAAAGCCTAATTGTGGGCAGGGAAGAGCTCATCAGAAGATAGCAGACATTCATTTTCGTCCCCTGCAGTACTATGACCTAAATAATTTCTATACAAAAGGTCACTTCATCTATTCTCTGTTGAGAATCATTTCTCTGGATCATTGAGTGCATTTCATATCCCATTTCACCAGTTGAGATGTAAAACTCTCAATCTGTGATTGCCTTATAGTGTAATTTAAATTAGGTACCCTTGTAGGAGTGGGTGAGTGAGTAGTAGGGTTTAGCGTCGTTTTCAACCTTGTTTCAGTCATATCACGACGGTGCCTACATGTACCATAACACGAGAGTGCTCACAGTTCCTATAATTACCCTGGACACTGATCAGTCCAGCCAGTACAGCACCCGGTCTCCTGTTCAAGTATTGACCGAGCTTAACAATGCTTAACTTCGGTGATTCGACAAGAACCGGTGTGTTACCCTTGTAGGATTACTGTATTCTGTTGTTAACTGTAAATCTGGTAAATTGCAGGGGTCGAAATATTCAAAATAATTTACCGGTCACAAGAGACAGGTGACTAAAAACTTTACCTGTCATCTTTAAGAATTACCTGAAAATGCTATCGTTGAAATTGTCAAGTACATGTATTTCAAGATTAATGACAAAGCTACATGTTGCAAGCTACCAATAAATTAATGACACATTGTTTCCATGTACCAAGTAGCAGCTGTTTGAATGGATTTTGTCAAAGATATATTTTGAACATCAAAACAAATTTATTGGCAACCTGTCACTGGAGTCTAGAGACAGGTATTTTATTTCTGTACCTGTCTTTCAAAAATTACCTGTCTGGGACAGGTAGACAGGTGTAAATTTCGACCCCTGAATTGTGATGGCCTAATGAATAAGAACATCTGCCCTACAAGCCATGTGTTTTGGGTTCAATCTCAGGCCGCTGGAGTTGAAATTTCCACATGTCTGCCTCCCCTGGTAATTTTATAAAAAGACGGGTAGACAAATAAAATACCTGTCTCCAGTGACAGGTAGCCAATAATTTATTTTATTTTTATTTTGGTGTTCAAAATATATCTTTGACAAAATTCATTGAAACAGCTGCAAATTAATGCATGGAAACAAGGTGTCATTAATTTATTGGTAACATGTAGCTGCTTTGTCGTTAATTGTGAATTACATGTACTCGACAAGTTCAACGACCGCTTGTTCAGGTAATTCTTAAAGGTGACGGGTACACTTTTTGATCTGCTGACTCGTGTGACTGTTAAATTAGTTGTAATGTTTCGACTCCTGGGCCGGGTCAGCTTGAAAATTGTAACTTGTTGCTTGCTAATTTGGACTTAGTTTTAAGAGGATAGATCAAAGGCTGGGGTCCCTGTGTCAGGATAACATTCAGACTGAGAGGCCGGAAAGGACTACACTGATATTGGGGTCTGTCTGGATCATAAATTAAAAAAAAAACTTACTGGTATCAGAGTTTTCTGAAATTTGGTTCTATCCCAAAATGCTCATGTTTTTGGGGCGGGGTGGGAGGGGGGGTCACTACAAGTCAGTTGGAATGGCTTTTTTATGACAGTCTGACCACCGGGGGCACCACCATTCATACCCATTCACATCCTGGGGTCAAATCACAATTGTGAATCTTTGGGGACTGTCACTCGGATTTTCATTAACGTTGATTCTCTGATATTTCACAGCTGAAAGAGTCAAGTGGGACTTCAATACGAAGAGCCTGATGAGTCCCGAGTCCGTTGATATTAATCACCCTCACAGATGGCTGAAATGGCAACAACAGTTTCAGTGTTCGAAATATCAGCTGGAAGTGAAATCACGGGTGCCATGCAGCTCTTGCTCCTAAGTTTAAATGAAGTATTAACTTTTGTTGAATTTTTGGCTACAACATACATCTGAAATCGATTGGAACTTTCCTTGTAGAACTTGGAACCCAATACAATTCTTGAATGAAGGTACAGTGTTTATATAGATTCATTCAGTACTTTGAATGTACATAATTTTTGCCCATGTGCATTCCATGATTTCGGGGGCATTCTGACACTGCAGAAATGACATACATTTTCCTATTGTGTGGCCACTTTTTACATCTGAGGAGTAACCACATTGCTAGCTCACTGTGTTTGTTCATGGGCATATCTTGGGAACACTTGAGCTTCCGTTCTTGTTACGATGAAAGTTCATTTCACGAAATTCCAATATGAGTGGCGCGGATGTGATGATCATGGTAGCAGTGCACTAATTGACAATAAAATTCAACTAACTGAGAACTTTACTATTATTCCTGTCATTTATTGTTAGACTTTTTCATTGAGGATTGTGAATATCTAGGAATAAGCAACAACACCTATATCTTACAACTTGTAGTCCATGCAAAATTGTGAATTCATCAGATTACTACTATTTTCTTTCCATCAATTTGTGTTTTGCTGTTCCTGGATGTTCATCATCTGATTTGTGAATTCTATAGTGTTTGGATATCACATATCAGCAGGCATCGAAAGGCATATTGGGAATATACCACCGTTGACATCAGAATGAAGGCCAGTTCACTTCGACATACAATTCTTGAGTCCGAGAGTATTACACAGCAAACCAGCAGGGAGAATATTTTTGTACTGAAACATGTTCACAGACAGGACACAAAATTTGTGTTTAAATCCATGACATGTAATGAATTTAAACATGTGTGCATTTAAACATGTTAAAAAAGCGGACAAATTTTGTGTCTAGTTTTCTGTTTAGGGTTATGTTTAGCTTTGTGTCTAGATTCTAAACACAATATTCCTAAACATGTTCAGCTTTGTGATTAGGGTCTAATCACAATCTTCCTAAACATGTTTAGCTATGTGTTTAGGCTCTAAGCACAATATTTCTAAACGTGTTTAGCTTTGTGTTTATGGTCTAAACACAATATCCCTAAACATGCTTAGCTTTGTGTTTAGAATCTAAACACAATAATCCTAAACATGTTAGCATTGTGTTTAGGGTCTAAACACAATATTACTAAACATGTTTAGCTTGTGTTTAAGCTCTAAATACAAACTTTCTAAATATGTTTAGCTATGTGTTTAAGGTCTAAGCACAATATTTCTAAACATGTTGGAATTTAAACGTGTCAAAAACTATGGACAAAATTTGTGTTTAGATTTATGTTTAGGATCTAAACACCAAATTTACAGTGTACTCACTCACCCACTCTTACAAGGGTACCTAATTTAAATTACACTATAAGGCAATCACAGATTTTCTCAACTGGTGAAATGGCATATGAAATGCACTCAATGATCCAAAGAAATGCTTCTCAACAGAGAATAGATGAATGTGACCTTTTCTATAGAAATGATTTAGGTCATAGTACTGCAGGGGACGAAACTGAATGTCTGCTATCTTCTGATGAGCTCTTTTCTGCCCACAATTAGGCTTTTATCTTTAAATTTGGTACCAATTCATACTAGTATGCAATGCATACTTGGAAGTGATTGTCTGTTTTTCTTGGCATTGAAACTTTCCCAGGTGGAGTTAAGAGTTTCATGGTTCTTTACAGCTGCATGGGCAAGCTATACAAAGAACTGTAAGGCAAGGAAAGCCAGTATTTTTAACTCCAAATGAATAAGTTTCTTTGGGGCTCTAAAGTTAAAAATCAAACAACTGAAGTGGAGATTTCTCATCAACAGTACTTACATCCCTTCTGCAAATTAGATCTGTAGTGTTGCAGCTAGAACTCTTTGCATACTTCACACCATCTTCTGTTCGAGTGAGGTGTTCCAGTACATCGTAACTTTTGATTCTGGCATCTTCCTTCTATTAAAATATTAATATTATATAAATAGGCATACATGTAATTGTAACTCATATTACCAGTATTGTTTGATTACAATCATGTGAATGTACTTATTCAAGGGAGTATGAAACACCATTACTGTACTCGATGGATTATTAATATATGTAATTCAAGCTTTCCAAATACAGATGGCATAAAACTGTGAAAACAGAAATGTCAAAAAAGGGTTGTCACTTTCACTGACCCAGAACGCATCCTTCGTGATTATATTTCCCATACATTTATAAAGAACAGAGATGATAGACCTATACTTGTTTACACATGCATTTGCAGTTTTGATAAATCATATGAAATATTTTCACAAAATACATGTACCGGTACTCTAACACTAATTGAAGTGGGATTTAAAAGTTGCCAACAAGAGGCAAGAGGTGCACTTGAATGGCTGTTGGTAAATTTGAGTAAGAATTTGGTCCCCCAAGCCCCACCCCACCCTGATTATGTTTGAATCCCCTATGCTCTGACGTCCCCCCCCAACTCCCAACTGAGTTATCACTTTGTGCATCGCCTACTCAGGAATAATCAATTAATATATATTTACAAACCTTCAACAGAAGCCTGTGGCAGACGGAAAACCGGCATTTTTCAGTTTGATGGCCATCTCCAGTGGAGAGCACTGATCTGTCATATCAACATAGAGACACCCCATAGTCTATCCACAGGTACAGAGGAGTCTTCTAGTCAAAATTCTGAAAATAGTTGCATGCAGGCAGTTTTTACTATAGTCATAGTGAGTAGTTTGTCATTGATTGACTGAGCGAACAATGCATTCTGACCCCCTCAACCTACACTGCAACTTTGTAAGACTTTTGGCAGAATGTGACCAAGGTCCACAGTGTCCTTATTCCTATGAAGTAGGCTCTCATTTGCAAATTGTCCGGTAATGTGTGAGTGAGTCAGTGAGTCAGTTCATCCGAATTTCTTTCGTCGGCAAAATAAGGAGAACCGTTGACATTAGAACCTTGATTTTTGGCATGAAGGTCATTAGGGGATTGTTACCAGCAAGTTCTGAGCTGACCTACTTTTGATGAAAATCACTGCTGATTCTGACTTGGGCAGTGCCCATCTTAAGTTAATATAGGCAGGATTCAACTTTGGGGGGACCAAGACACAGGCCCCAGTGTCTGGACAGTAGAATTTAAATTCAGTATAATTTAAATAATTTAATTTTTTTAAGTCATCCTATAATACAGAGAGTAGGATGACTTAAAAAAAATTAAATTATTTAAATTATACTGAATTTAAATTTCTACTGTCCAGACACTGGGGCCTGTGGTCCAAGAGTTCAGTTTGCGTCGGGGTCTTGCCTACCCTATTTTGTAGGTCCTGTGACGTTTATTAATAGTCACACTGCCATGTATGAACAGAGCAAATTGAAAAAGTAAACTAAACTATTTCAAACTCGCCTGTTAGAATTACTCCTGCACTATAAGAAAGTTCATCGACGTTTCTTACCGTAGTTACTGTTATAAAACTACCTTTATTTATCTCCAGTACAGAAAAGCCTAGCTACGGGTGATAACTCAATGCGTGAAAAGCATAAACTACACGTACATATAACTATTCGTTTTACCTTCGAAGATTGCAGGTCTAGGCCTACTCGGTCGCGAGCAAAATGACATGATGACGAAACATGTCGACATTTTATCCAACAAAAACTACATTACGGTACGCAACATCGGCCTCACATCAAATTCAACGGCTAATAAAATGAATGATACAGGCATGAAACTGTACATCTCTGTCATAAATAACATGGATGAGACAAGATTCTTACCTTGCTGTTCCACATCCACTTGTCGTCTTCTTGCAGAAATGCCCGTTACGCGCGCGCGCAAATGTGTGACGTCAGACGATACAAGTGTTGTATCACTGCGCGGATTGTGTTACAGTGCACACGAAATAATCCGTCGTCGATGTTTATACGACTTCACAAAACTATTTCAAAACTACAGCTAAACGATGAAAGAATGTATCTGAATGCTTCTCGTATTTTCACACACTTTAGGGCAAGCAGCTAACGAATGAAGCCAAATACAAAATATGCAAATTTGTCACGCCATGTAAACATAATATTACGTTTAGGTTTGTGTGTTTGAATTAAACACATGAAATATGCGTTTAGTAATGTGTTGATGATAGCCGACAAATTGTGTTTAAATGCTAAACATGTCATGCTTTGTGCTATTCTATTGTGTTTAGGATTGTGTTCTGAATTAAACGCCTAAAATATTCGCGTTTAGGAATGTGTTTAAGAATGTGTCAAGATCCATGAATTGTGTTTAAATGCTAAACATGTCATATACTTATGTGTTGCGGAATGTGTTTATATTCACAACGTGTTTAATTTGTGATGTGTCAAAATAAAAATGTGTATCGATTTTCAACACTTTCCTAAACACATTTAGACCTAAACGTGTCATGATGGTGTTTAAATCCTATACGCCACATTTACAGTGTATAATAAGGCGTCGCTCTTCTGAGAGATTTCCATTAACGAAAAGATGGTTTGCCTTTCATTGTCCACATCGAGTTATTCATGTCGCATTTGATTAAACAACTGGACAACGGAAACATAATAATTTGAGTTAACAGCGAAAGAAATGTTCACTGAATGTGGCGAATGTCTACCATTATGATAATTGAAAATGAAATATATTTTACAGAACTCGACTTTTTCATGGGGACCCCGAAAGAAATTCAGTACCGACTGGCGCGCATTCATCAGCCCACCTACTTAGACACCATCCATTCCTTCTTGTACATGCCGACCTTCAGACAATTTCTCTGGCATCTCTTTACTAAGAAGTCTAAGATGAACGAAGTCTTCAATAACAATCCAAAAGATGAATTGGTACGTAATTCTACTGAATCCTTGCCTTGATAAGTTAGATTACACTTTTGTTTAGTATTTCCATGCCTATCGCTGGAAACCATCTTGTGTTTTTATTTTTGTTTTGTTCATATATACATTTGAAATTGGTGCTAACTGTCACTCGAATTAGTTCTTCCGATTGTTGACGCGAAAATTCTTTTATGGATGAATACTGAATCTGATATTCCTTGTGATAGTTTCTATGTTTAAAAGTGAATCTATTCCGTAGTTTCCCTGTGAAACTTTTCAATATGTCACTTCGCAACAGTAAATCATCTCGGGGCAGCGGTGTATCCGTTGAAAATAAATAAGCGCATTGGAGAGTGACAGTGGGTCATAACCCAGATAGGACACTAAAAACGTGGCACAATGTTATAAGTGGATATACAATTGTTATTATCGGATCATTTCAGAGTTTCGAACATTCAGTCAACATTAGAGAACAACCAGTAAATCAATCAATGTACACAATATATAAAACCGTGTGTATAGAGTCGTTACACGTATTGCAAATTTATAAAATATTCCAGATCCTTTGAATCTACATTGCTAAAAAATTCGTCATGATTTTGTTGTTCTCTGTTATCAAAGAATCTCCGTGTTAGATTATTTTTGGCGATTAACCCTATCTGGCCTGGACTTTTTCGGATCTATCCAGGCCTGGGGGTGGGTGGGGGGGGAGGGGCAAATGCCCCGCCTCCCCC
>JAVTVY010000320.1:0-33438 GCA_036873755.1 Hanleya hanleyi | reverse complement strand
AAATGTGTTCCCTTGTAAAGAAAATAGTTCTGGCAAGTCTAAATCATTCTGATAGGACCTCGTTTTGCCATAATATCCACCGAAATTTTATTCCAGGGGGAGATAAGTCCTGCATGGAATACAGTATGCAATAACTTCAATAGTATACTAATGGACGCACTCTGGATTATTTTATTCGAATTCCTGGTCTTCTTTCCACCTGACTCCGAAAATAGCGCTACAGATGTAACTAAGCAGTCGAAAATAAACAATCTGGCGTAAGGACACATCTCCGCTCCGTAATGGAGTCTATATTGAGATACTGCATAGACTCCACTATTATGCCTTAAGGGGCAGGGTGTTTTACGCGAAATTAATTATTCACATTTGTCGTAATCTGAGAAATTAATTATTTGTCGTAATCTGGGAGTGTTTACGAGTATGGCGGTATACAACACTTGCCAGTTATTCATATTATTATGGGAAATCCGACCGATAACTTTCCCGCTACCCCATCTTTGTTTTGACCACTTTTGCCAACTCTAGCAGCATTTTCGAGAACCTAATTCAAAATTAACCCATTTACACTTAATAATGGACATCCATTCGGCAATATGAAGGCCGTGGTTGCTTTTCCGCATTCCAATGATACCAGGAACGCAGAGAAAATGCAAATAAAAGATGTAACCAAGTCAAATTATTGGTAAATTTGCACTAAATTCTCTACTAGAAATATGGGAAATGCTTCAGGAACTTGAGAAATAATTCATACAACCTCAATAGCATACATGCGTTCCATCCTTTTTGGACTGTAAATGTATTCTCTTGTAAAGAAAATAGTTCTGGCAAATTTATATCATTCTGATAGGACCTGACACAATATCCACCGAAATCTCATTCCAGGGGGAGATAATTCCTGCATGGAATACAGTATGCAATAACTTCAATAGTATACTAATGGACACACTGTGGATTATTTTAATCGAATTCCTGGTCTTCTTTCCACCAGACTCCGAAAATAGCGCTACAGATGTAACTAGGCAGTCAAAAATAAACAATCTGGCGTAAGGACACATCTCCGCTCCGTAATGGAGTCTACATTGAGATAATGTATAGACGCCACTATTATGCCTTAAAGGGCACTTGGCACTTTTGGAATGAGGCATGTACCAAAAAATTAGAGAAGATTCCGGAGCGTGCTATCCGTTTTATCTTTGGAGATAACGAAAAATGTTATGACCAGCTCCTAGAACTGTCAAGCCTACCATCATTAAGAATCCGCCGTATACGGACAATGGCGCTGGAGGTTTTCAAACTATTGCATAGAAATAGCTCCTTATATCTTCAGCATCTTGTTGCTCTGAAAGAGTCGGCATACTCTTTCAGATATGTAAATATCGTGGATATTCCAAGAGTTAAAACAAAAAGGTACGGTATCCGCAGTTTTAGTTACGCTGCTGCCAAACTATGGAACGAGCTCCCTAATAGCATGAGAGCTGCTACCAGCTTGAACCAATTTACCAGGCTTATACAGTCTTAAATGAGAAAACATGCCCATGCATCGCTTGTTCCTGCCACTAACCTACATACTATGTGCATATAGTCATCTTGTCCATCCGTGAACACAATGTGATGTATATGTACTTGTCAGACTGCTTTTATGCTCTTATCGTATACTAATAGATAGATATGTTTGCATGCTAGTTTTTAAATGAATCATTTATATCTTTAAGTTGTGATATATTCTTAACAAAAATATTTAATCCTCAATATATACGACTTTTATGTAATGTACTAGAACGTTAGGTCTTAACAAAGTATACCAGTTTTATCTTATCGCATGAATGTGCTGCAATGTATGTGCAGGAACAATTATTAAAGAAAGTGGGTTGGAGAGAAATTCGATGGGTGATATAGTAAATGCTGGGTGAATGAGGGAGGATGAGTGGGTATTGGGAGATTTAATTGTGAGTGTCCGTGGTGATAATTAATCAAGGTTGCCGCTAGGAATCGGTCCGAGAAGAGAATGAGAGGGCTTGACAGATGGAAATATTGTGTGATACTTCTGTAGTTATGGGAATTAAGAGAAGGTATATTGTGTAATAGGAATGTGGGGATTGAACAGTGTCTATGTCCTACATGATCTGGGTAAATAAGCACAAGGGAAACTACTGGGATATTTGATTGAGGAAAATAAGAGGGAATACTGGGTGGAATTAGTATGGCATTGGATTATATGACCTTCAGTGAGCGGATATATATTGGGATATTTCATTGAGGAAAATGAAGGGAAATACTGGTTGAATAACTGGTGTATATGTATATGAATGTGTGAAAATACCGAGGTATAAGTTATAGACGATTAAGGGAAATAGAGGACGGAATGAGAATATATCAAGGGGAACAGATTTTATTGTCAGTGGCTATGGTATGAGGGAGCATGTGTCAAAATCTGTATGATTAGGCACAGTGAATGGGAAATGGTGGGATATTGTATTGAGGAAATGAGAAATACTGGGTGATATTTATATGGCACTGGATTTATGATTTCGGAAAATAGTCAAAGTGACGGGAAATACTGGGGTATTTTCGGGGAAAATGAAGAGAAATGGGTGAAATATTTGGTGAATATATAGAGATGATTAAGAGAAATAGAGGTAAGACTAGGGACCTGATCAGGACTAGATGAAATGGAAAAAGATGTAAAATAGATATAATGGGGAATTACCGATGGCTATGCGTTATTGGTACGAGGGAGCATGTGTAGGGCGGTGTGGGGGAACGCGTTTGTACGGTATACTCTGTATAAGGGGGAAAAAAGTGGGATATTGCATTGAGGAAAATGAGAAATACTGGGTGAAATTTCCATGGCACTGGATTTATGATTTCGGGAAATAGGGTGAAATATTAAATGTTGAGTGAATGGGGAGGATGAGTGGCTATTGGGAGATTTAATTATGAGTGTCCATTGTGATAATTAAGTTGCCACTAAGAATCGATCCGGGAATTAAGAGAGAATGAGGGGGCTTGACAGATGGAAATATTATGTGATACGTCTGTTGTTATGGGAATTAAGAGAATGTATATTGTTTAATAGGAATGTGGAGATTAAACAGTGTCTATGTGACACTGTTAAGAGGGATCATGTGTAGGGCGGGTTGGGGGAAACGGGTTGCACGGCGTGTTCGCACGACCTGTGCCCATCGCGGTGCGATGGAGTGCCCAAGTACATCCATCCATCCGTCCATGTGTACATATATGTGTCTGTCTTGTTAATATGTTTTATATGTTAATATGTTTTATAGACGACCAATAGCTCTCCAGAGCTAATGTTTTATGTTAAACACTCCCTCGTCTTTCAATAAAATTTACTTGAACTTGAACTTTACTTGGGTGCACTCCAGGGATTCTTCCATTCGGCAGGGAACAGATTATGGGTCCGTTCTTCGGCCACCAATTCTGGTAAAATCTTCAACCCAAATCACTTATATGTATATATTTTATGAAAGAGCATGATTGAACTATTATTTTAAGATATAGCACTGCTATGATATAGTTTAATGAATCTCGAACATTCTCCTCCAAGTTTGCTTCATTTTTTCTAGAAAACCCCCTTAAAATGTCGAAAAATGATCAAATTCAGCTCAATTTCCAGAAAAATCTGTTAGAGCGATATCAGTTAAACTTCTTACCCACGTTCCCTGCTCCGGTCTCAACTTAAAAAGGCAAAAACACAGTGGGGGTCAACCTGCCCGTTTTTTGTCAGAGTTTCTTCCCGTAAATTTTTAGGCACCCCCAAGGGGCATAACCGAAGCAGGACAAAATGTACTTCAATATCCCGACCAGCGTGTAGACGAAGCCAGCCATCGATCTGTACGTGCACGTTTGCGGCGTTGATAATGCTGAATAGGATGGTATTATAGATATAAGCTATTAAGAAGACAAGAAGAATTATGATGTAGCAGAACACGGGTAGTCTATCGTATTATGAAATTAGACCGGGGCCATTACTACGAAACTGTGGAGGGCCACCTTTCGCTACCACTCCTACTGTTGACGCCACCAATGTCGTCACAGATGGCATGGACCTCCCTGAAGTCGTGGTCTATACCACGAGAGCTTCAATTTGATACCATACACGGCATATTAGGACCAAGAATGGTCCCTCAATGACTCATCAGACCCTCACGAACCCCTAAAATGCCTGCTTTCTATACTACGGCAAGACTGCGCATGCGCAGAATGACGAAACCGGACTAGACACCAGTCCAATCCGACACTACCCCAAGGGAACTTCAAAATAAGGCCTTTCAGTCGGACCACTATTAGTCCATCTCGACCTCAAAACGTTCAATCCAATGCACTTTTTCTACTGCGCATGCGCAGATAGACGATATTTCCACCCCACACCCATCCAGTTGGACGCTTCCCCACGAGAGCTTCACACTCATACCTCCCGCGAACCATTCGGACCACGGATGGTCCACCTCGGCCCCAAAACGTCCATTCAAATAAACTTTTTCTACTGCGCATGCACAAAATGACGTCAGTTCCACCCCGCACCCATCCAGTTGGAAGCTCGCCCACGAATGCTTCAGGATGATATCTCACACGACCCAATCGGACCATTATGGGTCCACCTAGACCCCAACAATTTCACCTCGATCTGCCTGCCTACTGCGCATGCGTCATTAGAACTTTTCAAAAAAGTCAACGCATGGCCTCGGGACCCCTCCCATCGTGTTCTACAGCTCGAGATATAATAAAACAAGGGGCCACACCCTATACCGCAAATGTCCATGAGTGGGTTTCCTATTGGGACAACATTGTCCACTGCGCCAGAATGGACCTAACATGTCCTATCTCGCGCTAGACCGTCACGTGACCGGAAGTGAAATTTGACCCGGATGTCACGTGACCAGATATGACGTCATAGTGACGTCAATTTGATAAGTAGTAAAAGGGGATCTGGAGGCCTATTTAGGAGCAGAAATGTGCGATTCAGGGGACATAACCAGGAATTGTTCAAACAGAGTTATCATCCCTAAATAGGCCTCGATATCCCGTTTATATACTACTGAGAGTGGATATCATAAAAAATGCTTTCTATACGACCTACATCGATCTACATACCCCTCCTCCACTATATCTTTATCTTTAAGGACGATAGAGATATAGTAGAGAAGGGGTATGTATATCGGTGTATGTCGTATAGAAAGCATTTTTATGATATCCACTGTCATTGTGGTATATGAAAAGGTCTGAAATAATTATATTCTTGACGAAAACAAAATTTAAAAAATATTAACAACAACAACATCGACAAAGACACCCACTGCTAGCCAAGCCACTGTGGCTTTGAAGGTGAAAATGAGGAGGGAAATTATTTTCAGAATGCTAAATGGTTAGTGATTATTTCTGTACGATAGTCGTTTTAATACAAATTAATCTTGGTGTCATGAACATTTGATGTCACTGAGGGGTGGTTTTGAAGTTTCTAATGAAATACTATTTCGGTTCATGCCTCTCGCATAAGGTGTTCCGTGTTCACTTGCGGGTCAAAGATCATTTCCGGTCACATGACTTCCGCGTCGGCACATGAATGTATTTAATAAAACATGCAATAGTTATCTGCCCCTAAAAACGACCCCAGTCAAGGTTATATGTCATTTTCGTTCACTTCGCCATCCATAAGATGGCTTGCGAATCGTGTGTCGCCATTATTGCGGAGCGATATCCGATACTTTACCGTATACTCTTCGGTCCTCATTCGGCCGAGAACAGACTCGAGAAATCTGATAAATTACAGGCTTTTCATACCACTTCTGAAACATATATTGTCTGAGCTTACAAAAGGTACAGATATGAATAACTTCAGTATCATCCAAGGGGTGGTGTAGATCTGCAATTTTGAACAAGTAGAACAGCACACGACTCGAAAATGGTGGGTTACGTTGGGGTGACGTCGGTAGAGTTTAGCTGATTGGCTGACGACATCAAGTGGTTTTTATTTCTGGGAATTCCCTCATATAGTTGCCGAAAGTAAGCTTAAAATGGATACACACGATCCCAGGGTCAGTCTTATCGCGGAGAGAGGACCCAGATGGTTACAGGTCGTGTTATATGTATGATATACAACTCCTATTTGCCGCGCTGCCATCTATACACTCTGTTCCCAAGGAAGACATATCTGACGGGGAATACTCCCTGGCGCTTGTCGGACTCGAACTCGGCCAATGAAGGATGTTTACGTGTGTGAGAGGTGTAGGGAGGGTTGATATAAGCCATTATTCGAGGCTGATCAAGTAATGAGGAAAAAATCTGGAAACACAGGTTTTACACCTAAAATTTGGAAACCCCCTATCACCAAGGTCTAGATGGGCTAGTATAGGTAAATCTGGAAAATTTTATCAACTAGGTCTAGATGGGCTAATATCAGTCTTCAGTGGACCGTGTGCTGTCGAGTGGTGCAGGGTGAGATAGCGAGTGCATGTAAAATTGTCCCGGAAATTAAAAGCGGAAAACGGACGTTACACCTGGTAAGTCGTAGAAACGGAAATGTTGTTGTTGTTGAGATTGTGTAGCCTCTCAATTTCGGAAAAAAACACACCAAATCAACGGAAGTAATCCAGTTGTCCCTTAGTAGTAGGCAAAGTAGAAACCCCGTATATTTGCTATATGACCATTGTGGAGAGTTTTACAATCAAGCCTTAACGCCCTGTCTTAACACCTCAACGCCTTATCCTGACGCCCTATCTAAATGCCTTAACGCCCTATTTTAACTCCTTAACGCCCTATCTTAACGCCTTAACGCCTTATCCTAACGCCATAACGCCCTAGCATAACAGTTTTCACCTTTTGCGAGAGATTGTACCATGCTATTATATAATACTAACGCGTCGACAAGGTGTATGTATCAACCAATTCACACCACGGAATAAAACAAGTTGAGACTTGGTGGTCCCCGAGGACGTCATCGCTCTAGTCAGACTGGCAGTGAAATGCGCCTACGCACCCGCAGTAGTGGAGAAAGAGGAATTTTGGAGGTGCAAAGGAACGCGCTTGGGGGAGACGGGGCCTTGTTCGATCTGGCTACCTGGTAGAGTTAACTGTGGGTGGTGGTGGTGGTGTGTGTGTGGTGTGAGTGTGTGTGTGATGCGTTTACGAAACGTGTATAGCGGGGACATTTATAGGATTACACACCTTCATACTGGGGACACACCTCCAACCGGGGACGTCCCCGGTTTGACAAAGACTAGGAAACTGTTTCGTTGCCCGTTTTATGATCTTGTATACAACACCATAGTGAAAAAATAAGTAAGGTACATGTCCCCATTTTGACTGGAGAAAACTCAAACAGGTGTGTTTAAAATTAAAAACGAGTGTTTGCCTGGGTATCCCCAATTTGCCGGAATGTTTTCATGTGTCCTCACTTGTAGCGTGGAATATAGGTTTGGTTATTTCAAGTCCTGTGGAAATTTGAACTGGTATGAATGTGTCGTGGAAATCCAGAGGCTAACCACAACACAAACCAGCAAGAGGTTTCTTGAATAGCCAATAAATAAAGAAGTCCCACTTGTATGGTTGTCTGTGGATGTCCCCACTATGGGTTCATACTCCATGTAAGAATCACGAGACAATGCATACAATAGCCAAGTCTGAAGACAATAATGTATCTAGACTTGTGCCTTTTCAGCGACACAAAGACCCAGACAATAGCTTCCTACATGAAGTATCGACCGGGTGCGGTTCACCTTTCGTAAATATATGTACGTGGTGATTGTGGTGTGTGGTGGTGGTGGTGTGTGTGTGTATGTGTGTGTGTGGTGGACGTTTGTGGTTGCGGCGGCGATGGTAGTGGTGGTGGTGGTGATAGCGTTGCTGAACGCCCGTTTTAACGCAGTGACGCCCTAACGCCCTAACGCCCTAACGTCATCTATACCTAGTCTCATAATGTCTCAACGCCATGATGCAGGCAGTTCAGAGAAAGACAGATCAACACGTTCACAAGTTTTCATATAATTTATTATCCCCTCCATCACATCATGCCCACACCGTAGGAGCCGCGTTGGGTATGTTTACAATTCAAGTATGCCCTTGTCCAGTCAGAAGCCGTCATTTGGGGCTGCATTTGTCATAGACGTTCTTGCCCGGTAGATGTATTCTCGGCTACTCCTGATACGATCAGAATTCGCCATTTCGTGTTGTGTCAACCTTCGTCCATGCTGCTCTGATTCGTTTGTTCTATTCGTCTTCGGTCAGGTCAGGATACTGTAACGGCAACATATCCTGGAGCAGCTGTTTGCGCATTTTGATCGAATTTTGCAGGGCCTTGGTGGGTGGTAGCCGTATATCCTCTTCCAAGTGACGCTTGTTTCTTCATGATGGACCTGTGCGTGGGGTCGTCTTTTATTTCAAGCGGTAGCAGTGTATACTGTTCATAGATCGCCATAACTGTTTTCCTGATGCAGCCTATGGATGTACGCCTGTTGCAAGTTATCCTGTCCGACGTCCACGATGGCTGCAGCATGAGTATTAGTAGCTGCTGTCCCAATACGATCTCAAAAGATAGGTTCCTCCTCACTCAGGCTTCGCTGGAACGTAACCTGACTCTTTGAGGTCAAGCTGTCCATATCAGTATATAGACGCTCAGCAGTCTCTGTTTCGGTATGAGAAGGCGGACTGATGAGGACCCGGATGTAAAACCACAGTACCCGGATGGAAGACGGAGGAACGACGGGAAAACCCCACTGGGAAACCCGGATGTTGACAAGGTTCCGGATGTAAAATCCACTGCCCACACATACATACACACACGAGCGCGCAATGCGGCTCAGTCGTACACCAGTACATCTTGGTCCTCGACTTGGGGGGTAGTTGAACTGAGTGTGCTAAAAATAGATCACCAGCTAGCGTGCTATAAAAGGGAAGCGGTCTGGCCGTTTCATCAGACACTCTGTCAACCACCAAGATGTTCACTACGTGCTCGAAATCATTCACTCGTCTGCACGGCTTGCGCCGCCATGAGGCTACCAAGCACGACGAAACCGCCCGGTATAGATGTACGAGGTGTGGGAAACTATTTAATCGTCTGGATAGTATACGGTGTCACGAACGGACAGTGCATGGGGCACCCAAGCATCTATGCGCGGAATGTGGTCGGCTTTCAAACTGACCAGTCAGTTGCTGCGACACCAACGCACACGACACCCTGTTTCGCAGGCACGTTTGCAGGTAGAGGAGCCCGTAGGCACCAGTATCGAGACAGCGGGAACCCCCACCCATCGCACGAGAGCCGATGATGATGTCGCCCTAATTCAACAATCAAATTCCGACGACAATTACCTTGGGCCAGATTTTGTACGACGTGGAGTGCAAAGTACACTTGGCGGACGAATCCATAAATGTTCCTGGCGATCTGTTACACGAAGACCATCCAGTGAGTGACATCTATCTGCGCCATTGGCCCATGATACGGCACTGATTCCACCGTCACCCTATTCAAGATATCTACAATTTCCGACTGACCGACCTCGCCCGTCTACGCAGCTACGAGGAAGCCATCTTCAACGATCAAACTACGGCCTTCAAGTTGAATCTTGCGTTTGGTTATGTGCTGCAGCATAAGGCGACATACCAAGTCCGATACGTTTACCCGAGCAGTAACAAACGGGTATTTGACCAACCGTTTACCATCATTAACCCGGCGTCGCTAGAGACGATGCTGGAGAAACTGAACACGGTGGATCCCTTGGAATGGGCCCAACACCAACGCCCCAACACCCAATGGGTCGTAGAAAGAGTGACCAATGTGACGTTTTTCGTGGCTAAACTGATCAATCCCATCGGTTGAACGCGTAACCCATGCACTGATGAATACCATAACATGCCGTACATACCCTATATGTCTACATGCTGATCGTTGACTTGAGCTCAGTACCTAATGTAACGATGCGTTAAATAATAAAACATGGTGTTGATATTTAAATTTGTTTTGCTGTGAACATATTAAACATACCCAGGGGCGAGGGCGGCTCTCCCAGCCTGGGTATGATGTATTATTGGGGATAATAAACTGTATGAACAGTGCTGACCTTGTTCACGATAACCGCTATCCGATTGTATAATACAGAACATATATTGTATAATACAGGACATATATGGTACAATACAAGACAGATATGGTATAATACAGCACAGATTTGGTACAATACAGGGCAGATACTGTATAATACAGCGCAGATTTGGTATAATACAGATCATATATTGTATAATACAAGACAAATATGGTACAATACAGGGCAGATTGGTATAATACAGGGCAGGTATTGTATAACACAAGACATATTGTATAATACAGCACAGGTACGGTATAATTCAGGTCAGATATGGTATAATACAGCACAGATATAGTATAATAGAGGGCAAATATTGTATAATACAGAACATATATTGTACAATACAGGACATATATGGTACAATACAGGACAGATATGGTATAATACAGGACAGACTTGGTATAATACAGCACAGATTTGATATAATACAGAACATATATGGTATGATAGAGGACAAATATGGTAAATACAGGACAGATTTTTTATAATTCAGGACATATATTGTATAACGCAGGGCAGATATGGTATAATATAGCACAGATATGGTATAATTCAGGACAGATATGGTATAATACAGCACAGATTTGGTATAATGCAGGACAGATATGGTATAATACAGGACAAATATTGTATAATACAGGACAGATATGGTATAATACAGGACGGATACTGTATAATACAGCACAGATTTGGTATAATACAGAACATATATTGTATAATACTGGACAGATATTGTATAATACAGGACACAGCTCAGACATGATATAGCACAGTACAGATATTGTATAATACAGCACAGATATGGTATAACACAGAACAGATATTGTATAATACAGCACAGATATGGTACAATACAGGACAGATATTGAATAATACATCACAGATATGGTATAATACAGGACAGATTTGGTATAATACAGCAGAGATTTGGTATAATACAAAACATATATGGTATAATACAGGACAAATATGATATAATTCAGGAAAGATTTGGTATAATACAGGACAGATATTGTATAACACAGGACAGATATTGTATAACACAGGACAGATATGGTATAATACAGCACAGGCATGGTATAATTCAGGACAGGTATGGTATAATACAGCACATATTTGGTATAATGCAGGATAGATATGGTATAATACAGCAAAGATATGGTATAATGCATGAAAGATATGGTATAATAGAGGACAAATATTGTATAATACAGGAGAGATATGGTATAATACAGGACATATATGGTACAATACAGGACAGATACTCTATAATACAGCACAGATTTGGTACAATACAGAACATATATTGTATAATACTGGACAGATATTGTATAATACAGGACACAGTACAGATATGGTATAACACAGGACAGATATTGTATAATACAGTAACGGGGATCGGGTAGTCGGAAGCTCGGAGCTCGGGAATGGGGTAGTCGGGAGCTCGGAGCTCGGGGATGAGGCAGACGGGAGCTCGGAGCTTGGAGCTATGGGCCTATCCAGACCGCCGTGAAATTTCACCGCTTAACTTTGAGACCCCTCCCATCGTGTTCTACGTGGTGAGACCAGAAAACCAAGACCAAACAACGCATTGCGCCGCAAGGTCAATAGGGCTCGAAATGCACTTTTATACTACTAACTGTGAGTCAATATACTGTTACTATACTATCCTCTGCGCATTGCGCCGCAAGGTCAATAAGCTCGAAATGCACTTTTATACTACTAAATCTGAGTGAATATACTGTTACTATACTATCTTCTGCGCATTGCGCCGCAAGGTCAATAGGGCTCGAAATGCGTTTTTATACTACTAAATGTGAGTCAATATACCGTTACTATACTATCCTCTGCGCATTGCGCCGCAAGGTCAATAGGGCTCGAAATGTGCTTTTATACTACTAAAGGTGAGTGGATATACTGTTACTATACTATCCTCTGCGCATTGCGCCGCAAGGTCAATATGGCTCGAAGTGCGCTTTTATACTACTAAATATGAGTCAATATGCTGTGACGTCAGACTTGCGCAGAACACCTGCATTCCTATCATTCGATACCAGAACTAGGTCAGACATACCCAGGTCACGCCCGATTCACACCTACCGGAAGTGACATCATACACCTGCGCACAAGTCCCAATGGAAAAACCCCGATGGAATGAGAGCATTCAATACATGCATTCGTATCATCCAAATGACCTTGAACTATAATGTTCACGTGACCGCCACACGAAAGTAGGTCAAGTTGACTCAATAAGAGTTATATATACTAGAAAAACCCCAGAAGCAGTACATGCATTCAATCACTGTAACACATGGAAAAACACCGAGTCCTCGGGTGTAAAACAAGGTCACAAGGACCCGGATGAATGAGAAAACCCCAGATACAGTACATGCATTCAGTCACTGTTCTCGACCCAATCGGTCCACTACCCCTCTCGCCCCTGAAGATTGCCGAACATTCTCACGAAAACCCTCGTATTTGGGACTACTTTCTGTCCGCGGCAGCAGACCGCATCGCCGCCAAACCGCATCACCGCGGAGGAATCTCCTAACATGTCTAAACATGATCCAAGGTCAGATGATGGACGGGATGAGAGGATACAGGTCAGTACATGCTCAAGTGCACTGATTGACCTTTGATTGACCTTTGACGCCAGGTCGTTGAGTCAATATACCGTGACTATACTACTGAGATTTCTCCTGATAATCATGATATTATTAATTGTAAAATTGGGAAATTGTATTCCTTTACATTATTATAAAGAGTACACTTCAAAGCATAATTGCTAATAAAAAGCTGTAATATTATGTAGTTTTTCTTCAGTTTTGCTGGAAATACAATACCAAGATAGTTATACCCTCGCGGATGGACGGCTTTTTTTACATTAGGTGTGACGATTTTAACGAGTTGCTATGACCAATCCAAACAGTATTTTTTTAATATTCCAGACGTTTCTTCCAACATATAATACTCAATCATCTCTCATACGGCAATTTGCAAGAGTCGAATTAGGGGTATTTTTCATAATTGTCAGGTTTGGAGGGGGGTGGTTTGTCAATTATTGCTAGGTCTAGTTTCCTTCGTAACTTCGATAAGTCGGAAATTTCTACACTGTCAGAAGGATTGGGTCAAATTGACCAGATATATTTGTGTATATATTTGGGACAAATTTCATTTGGACCAAACATTTTGCGTCCTCTTGGCCCACTATTTTGGGTGCGTCACGTCTATACCCAAAAATTCTGACAGTTTATACACCAGTTTGTAGCTGTAATTCTTGCGATTTTTTTCATACACAGCTATCGAAGAGTCACATCATTCTATATTGTGACTGCATGAGGTTTGTTACTATCATTTCCACTTGAAGATCTCGCACCGAAACTGTTTCATATTTATCACACTTGAACAAGAAAATGTTTAGAAGTCTTTCCTGCAAGAAGCATTCTGTCAAGCCAAACATGACTCTCTCCTCATTTTGTTGTTGTCGTACTGTCACTTTCATTTGGGGCGCATGTGGAAACTGTTTCCTGAGTCCTACTTCCAGTCGAGGTCCTGGGGCATTGCGTGGGCATTGCCCTTCTTATACTATTACAATAAAGTAACAAACAAGTATGATAACGGTAATAACACATCACCTAATATTTATTGCGAAACAATACAGCATATAGGAAATATTTTACATACAATATAAACTTGATGATGAGATGATCGAGATTCTAACATTAAAGGTGAAATGCAAAGCTTTCATATTTTGTCATTCACAGTCTTTTTGAGTTAGTTAATGATGAGTTAGTTAATCAGCCGATCTACTTAGTTTATTTGAAACATTTTGTCTCCTAGCAGCTAGAGAAAAGTGCTTCAAAGTTGGTATCTCAATTACGGCAAATTTCATCAATGAAATTCGCAGAACTTATCTGCCCTTGTTGACGTGCCCAAAGACCACCTGGTCTGACACCAATACTTGTAACGTTCAGTTTTCGACAAGGAAAGATAAACGATGACGGTTTGCAAATCTGAATTCAGCTGGGCTTGAGGTACAAACTTTTTAAAACCTATATGCAGAAAAAATATACGTACACAGATATTTCTTTCAACGTATATAAAATATAAAACGGGATATCAAATAACCTTTACATTTCACCTTCAAATAAATGAATTAGAAGTGCAATTCCAATATGATTAAAAAAATATCTAGAAACCATTTCTCTATAAAAACAGATCCATAAACCGCTTCTGGATCTGTTTTTAATCAGATTCGTGCAATTCAGGCTGATGATCGTTTGACCTTGACATTCCATTGCTATCATCGGTCGTTTCTCTCCTGTCATCAGTGCATGAAGAATCCCTGACTGAATTCGTATGACATCTTGCATACTGCAAACCCCTGTGCACATTGAATTATCGAGAATCCCTACCTCACTATATATATACACGTTTGCTTTGAGCAAAACAAAGGTGAGCGCGCGCGTCGTTCAATCTCAACAGAGAGTCATGCCTTCATGATAGTGAGATCGCTACTCTCATGTAAGTGGGACCATGCCTCCGGTGTGACAACGAGATTCCATTTTACATCATCTTAAGGGACTTTTTGCGTCCGCTAGTAACTTCAACAAGTCAACAGACAGTTCACAATTTCAAACACTTGAATATTAATAAGGTCAATTTTGACAGAGCACCGCGACTTTACAAGTGTTTTCACGTTAACAATGCATGTTCATGAAAATATAGCGTGGTCACGTCAGTGGGTTTTCTAAAAATTAACAGCGACTGTGCTAATTAATTGGAGCGATTTTAGTGGTAATCAGTTCATCATCGTTACTAAATACAACATTACCTGTATAGTTAGCCAAGTCTACTAACTGTAATCCAGAAATAAAGAATAATTATGAGGGGTTTTGAAGTCTGAACAAGAATAACGACAGCACATTTTTGCTTCGTTTTGCAGTTGGATTGTGAAGATATAGTTACTAGTTTCCAATACGTTTTTTTTTCTTCTTCTTTTTGTACTGTTATCACTCATTAGAATTCATATACAGGTATGCCAATTAATTTAGTGCTATTACGGAGAGACTGAGCTAGAATGAAAGTAACTTCGAAAATGGAGACATACTGCGCCGCGGCATGCCAATTTTTCTCAGGCCAATCAAGGAAAATTATTTGTTTAACTAAAAGAGTATTGTATTTACATGTAACATATAGTTGCTATTAACAGTAATCTTCTGGTAATATACAACCATGTTTTTGATTGAATATAAACAGATCAAATATGTGTTAGCACCAGGGGGATTTTCTTTTCTTATACGCACAGCCAGTCGTACAAAATTTTCATCGTGTATACAGAAATATAACATCGGAACTGAACAGATATTTCTTCAACACAACAATATAGGATAATGTAATCTGTATGCACTCTTCAATGATTTGTAAGCTTTTACAGGGACTTTCACTTTCCAGCTGATAAAGTTAAGGGGTACCCAATTACCCGAGAGACTCTTCTCGCAGAAGCGAATCTCGCGGCAGTATTTTTTAAATTTTTTTATTAAAGTTATCTCTCTTGATCGAGGCAATGTAAACGTTAGAAAACGTTGTCAGCTGTTGAAAAAACGTTAGAAAAGGAATGTTTCGAGTTCGGAGCAAGATGTACTATGGTTTAACATATAAAACTGTACTAAATTCTTGGCTCGCTTTCATAAAATCGACATAAATATCACAAAGCAGCAAAATAATTCAAAACAATCATCAAATCATTCACCTTTCTACAAATATAGGTAGCAAAATACAAAAATATACAGGCATTAAAAAATATAATTCAGTCTCGTACTACTCATATATACACAAATAATTGGGGCTCTACACATGTATGACTAAGAAGGCAAGATTTTGTATCTCAAAGTGTAATTGATTGGTTGTTTACGCAGTGGGATAATACAATGGATATTTCACCACATGTCCATACCCTGGCATAGTATTTCCATACAGGTTACAACCAACCACTCTATTTGAAACGTTTAATTGGTGAAAAGAGATCACGATATAAAATGCTAAAACTGTATAAAACTACCATGACTATATAAAGGAAGTCTGGTCAGATCTATTAGTATGCGAAAGAAAAACTGAGGAAGCCACCAATTCACTCACAATGTGATAATGATCTATTTGACGTGTTCAACCCTGTTTCAGCTACTTCGGCTGATCGGCAATACAATTCGGGTGTGAAATGATAGTTTACATCAAGCTCAGCACACTAAGGCGTGACCTACTGGCCTCGGAAGAAAAGATTACTGGCTCGCTGATTTTCGTTTTTGACCATCTTACAAAATGGAGGAATGTTTTTAATCAGTGTTAACATCTGAATAGCTACTATTGGAAGAAAGTACCATTATACTAATTTTAATGAACGGTTTTCCAGACCTCCACGATGAAGCATGTAGCGAAACGGAATTGTACTATCCACAAATTTACACGCAAAACTGCGTGTCTCGCGTCAGAGCACATGGACCAATCAATTGTTCCAGAATGATATCGGACAACCCAGATTGTTTCATTCGCCAAAAATGCTCGTGCAACTTGAGTGGCGAACTTAAGCGAGCGGCTTTTGGGATGAATGAAGGAAAATGTGAGGAAAGTGATGAAATAAACATTAATGGGTGCCATCATATTAAGTTTTTTTCTCGAGTTAAACCGATAGGTATACGAAAAAGACCCCCAAGCAAAAGAAAATTACTATCGAACAGGGGATACAAGTCTATTATGCCAAATGGTATGAATCCAGGGGAAACAAGTCTGCTGTGTCGAAACTAAGCATATCGTCCAGTCAAGTTGGATTCAGTTTTAGGGACTGTGGCCTTACCCGTTGAACCTCTAAGCTCATAATCAATCGGATGAAAGTCATATTTCTTCCATTATATCTTCATCCAAAATTTGAAGCGAATTGAATCAACAGTTTGCAATTGATCGCGTGCTGACAAGAAAAAGTGGCCCACGCACAGACGGACAGGCATGGATTCTATATCCCTCGACCGGGGTTCGAAGGAGAATAACAATCACATGACCCTACGCTTTGACAACATAAGCTGAGTGCGTGGTGACAGTAGTGGAGGAGCTGGTCGTGGTCGTGGTTCCCCCGGATGTTCGAGTGAGTCGCCAGCCTTGAAACTGCATAATGGTGTCAATGATAAACACTACCAAGGCGAAAAATATAAAAGCCTGAAAAGGAACATAAAATGAAATACGTTAAACGGGAAGTTAGAACAATTAAGGATCAAAGTTTAGCCAGATTAATCACGGAAAACATACGAAGATATCACACGAGCAATGCTACAGGATATAGTCGATGTGTATAGTGGCGCATAAATCTTGCATCTGGTCTTGCGGTATATTCTGGTCGAGCTGTTGTATTCTCGTTCCGAACAAAATCGGCATTCGCCCGTAATCTCGTTCATGTCTAGCCAAATATCCAGATTTACCGGCCGTGTTGTTGTTGTGGAACTGGAAGTTCGGTTTTACGGAGCTGTCCTTGCGATTTTGTTCGATTCTGAAGGAATATACTCACTAACAAGAGACAATCTCATTAAATTAAGTTGGTTTTCATGTCTCCTCGTCAACTTTGATGCGACATATCCGTAATATGGCCCCAATTTTAAGTCTTCGACTGCTGAATGTGTGTGTTTCTATCTTCCGCGCTACTCTGATCTGGCCACACAGTACTGTCGCTAGTGTCGGCGTCGCTGTGCGCGGAGCACGCGTATGTAACGAGCGGTCCCATTGTCGCCATTCGTAGTATCTCTTATTCAATTGATGTCGGATGAATAAAAGCGGATATTTTCACTGCAGTAATGATATCAAATATATCATCACTGTGATGATATCACAAACAGTGAAGATATCAATATTGGCGCAAAAATACATGTCACCAGGGTCACCGTGAGAGGAAATTGATTCCAATCACACCAGGTTTATGCGCCACAGAAAAAGAAGCTGAAAATTTGAGTGCAACACCAATCTAGGTAAACCAAGATGGTAAATCAGGGGAATAATAATAATAATAATATTCCGTGATATTATATCTGAGTTTACTGAGATTGAGTGCAACACGAAACCAGCGCGGAAAATAACAACAAGTGCCGTCATCAGTCGAAGGCTCAAATAAAGAGTCATATCACGAATATGTCGCATCAAAGTTGATGAGAATACATGAAAAAAAAATTTATTCAATGACAGTGATTCTTGTCAATGAGTATTCGTCCAGAATCGGACCAATTCGCAGGGATAATGTCATACAACCGAACTTTCAGTTCCACACAACAATTATCATGACCGGTAAATCACGCTGCGGCCGTATATTGTCCGTATAACTTATTGTAATCATTCGAAATTGAAATTTTGCGCAGACATGAAAGAAATTAAGCGTGAGGACAAACTCCGTGTTCAATCAAGGAGGAGATAGAGAACCAACACGCCAATCGTGACTGTAGAGAGAAAAGGGAAGAGGAGGAGAGGGAGACGCCCCGTATCCGGTCGACATGAAATCGTTTACTTAGGGGACAAGGCTAATAAATTTCATGAGATTTCCTGGATTTCATCGATACTAAAGTACATGATACTCGACTGAAAGAAATTCGCTTGCAGTGGTAGCACATGCAATTTGTTGCGGCAAAGTAGTCAGTGAGTGACGTCAGAGTGAAGACAGATCTAGTCAGTAATTTTTCAGTGTACCTTCAGTCGGAATGCCCTACAAAATCTGATTTATTTGAATGTTGTTAAACAGCCAGAATAAGCTAGTATACCACAAAAGTATATAATAAAACGAAAATCAACTGTTTCTTGAGAAATACCATAAATATTTCATGTCGTGTAAGTCGATGAAATATTTGTGCTATTCGTCAGGAGACAGTTGATCTATCCATATGTGTAGCCAGTTCCCAGGCTCGATACCGGTCCGAGTCATACATAAGACTTAAGGATGTCCGGATGGTGGTAAATCAAAATAATCAACTTTTTGAATAATGTGTGCTGTTGCATTCATAATTGATAATTCATAGTTTTGAAGCATATTCATGAAAAATTCATATAAAAATTATTTAACTTTTTCTTATATTCTAACTGTTTGCAGATAATCACAATGTCTATCAAAATTTATCAAATTGGATGGACGCTGCTGTGCAAATTGCTCGGCCAGAAGGCTATTAAAGGAAATCCCTATCGCTTAAACTAGGAAATGGAGATAACCCAATAGGGAAAACCGGCAAGATGGCCTGTCAAAGTCAAAAACCACCAGCGGACATCCTTAAAATGGAACAGTATCTTCTTCGCTTGGCGGTCAACGAGAAAACGATAGATCAAGGACTGGTTGGCACAGTGTCAGTGTCGTCGTCTGTATATTACTTAAAAATTGTCGAAAGCGGAGTTAAAATCCTTTACTGACTCACTCACTGACGTCTGTACCACAGTGGTGCCATTGTCCGCAAGGCGGGCACTTTCATGCTAGTATGTATATACGTACCGAGCATGCTGCTATTGCCGTCGTATCATAGTATTTGCCTGCTATGACGGCGGCGACGATACCAGCGGCGAGAAGGAATATGTCGTACACGACGTAGAATATGAGTACCTACAAAACAATATAACCAGTCGACGTAGTTATAATCTGCCTAACAGATATTGTTACTCTCCCGTATTATACTTAACCAATGAGGCTGTGTTCAGTTTGTCTCGGATATAGGCTAAACAACAGGTATGAAAAGTACGTCCTTTTTGCTACAAGAAATTTTGCAGGGTGTATAACAAACTGAATTACTCCGTGATATTGATAATATAATTCACGCTTAAAGAACTTTGTAATTATCTCTATTTTAAACTCCATAGTAGTTGTTTCATGTGCCGGAGCTGAATCGCATAGGTGGATGTCATAATGTATTCGGGTTCGCTGGGACAAAGGGCAATAATGCCTTGTACGGTTATAGAGGTGTGTGCATGTTATCATTCAACAATTCGACTGAGCATGGGATATATGGGTGCATACACCATGTAAGGATCACGAGACAATGCATACAGTAGCCAAGTCCGGGGACACCAATATGTCTAGACTGAGCCTTTTCAGCAGCACAAAGACTCAGACAATAGCTTCCTACATGAAGTATCTACAGATAAATGCGATATACTCTCTGAACGCCTGTTACTACTTTATATTAACCCAGTGTCCTTTGTCCGCTTGAACACGAATACATTATTACGTCACCCTATCTGATTGAGCCCTGGTGCATGAAACAACGATTATGGGGTTTTATATGGAGATTATCACAAAGTTATGTCAAGCTGCAATTTTCTATATCTCTTGTCTAATTCAAAGCATTTTTAAAAGCCAATATTTGTCAAATTGGGCTATTTCTCATCATACCACAATATGATAGGCTCGTTTCAAGACTAATCGCATAATCTTTTAACACAGATCATACAGCTTAAATTCAAAATGGCGACCATATGGGGTCATATATAATGTTTTGTCTAATTCAAGTGATTTTGAGAAGCTCAACCAATTTAGCAGAACTGCCCTAACGCAGATGGATCCATTATTTGCGGAAGTTTACCAGGTTACATCATGAAAATTAAGTTGTTTATTTGCGTCGTTATAGGATACATGTAGCCACTCCTGCTAGCAGAACGACCTACAATTATGCAAATTTGACAATTTCAAGTGACATTTGGAGATGATCTCTAAGTGACATCATTCAAATATTACATATTTATTAATTTTGTATCGTTATGGTTATACGATTAATTTTATATCAGTTTGTACGGAACAAAATAATATCTCACTCGAGGAGATTGAGTTCGAAGTAAAAACGTTATACTTGTTCAATTGCCTACACTCCTCCGCACAATTTGAAAAATAATGGCCCAAAATGTAAGATTTAATGTATCGCGTGTTTACAAATATCTTCCTTTTGAGTACATTTGAAAGTATTTAAAAAAATACAGTTTCGTTTATTGACTATTAGCACGAATCTCGCAGATATACTCACCAATAATGCAAATATAGCATGAAGACGATTTACTATGCGGAACAGGTAGAAGAAGAATAAAACCAGTACAGCTATAAAGGCCGAGACGGTGACGAACTGTACCCAGCCTCCTCCCAGATGGGTCCAGGATCGAAATATGGAACAGATAAACGCTACCAAACAGAGCACCTGTAACCGAACAGACAAGATAAATATGAGACAGAAACAATAAATGACGCACACGATGGGGCGCGTGTCACAGAGCAGTAACAACAATATGAGACTTGCGCAGAACGGAACATTCTAGCTAAATTAGACAACACGTTATAAGATACGTTCAACAGAGCAATCAGACAACACGGTATAAGACACGTGCAACAACGCAACTCACTGAGAGAAAAGGGGAATCGTGGTGATGCTTGAAGGGGAATCCAGCAACGGTACCTCCCACGAGACCCCAAGTGAATCAAAAGGATGCCCATAGGGGTGGCATCAGGAGAATCCTTTGGATGCCTTGGGTTCTCGTTGGGGGAGGGAGAATTCATTGCTGGATTTCCCATTTCTCTCGGTGTTATGAATAAATTATAAATGTGAACAACAACAACAGCGATGGTTTGCTACTGTTCACTCCTGTTCTCAGTCTTGATAGGACTTCTCATAGTCTGACTTATAATAACTTCCAGCAATTTGGCAAAAATTACCTTTAGAAAATGAGAAATTCCCACAAGAATTTAAGCACAATGTCCATGTGTAGATAGTAACAAACCTGCCTGTGTTGTCCGTCACATTGATGACTTATCCTTGTACATCATCGGGTTGATCCAAGAAGTTGAGGGATATCGTATCACATTTGGAACAAAAGCTTTGCAAAACCATTCTTGGGGTGACGATAAATGTAACTGATGTGAAATATGACATCGATGGCATGAAGAAACTTATGATTGATGTGGATTTTACTGAACAAAGACGACCCATGGTAGATGCCAAACAACAGACAGACGAAGATCTCACAGCCACGTGGGGGAATCACGTGGAGAAACTGAGGAATCATGAATAATCCGTGGGGTATCTTGTCGAGAACCAGGGGTATTTAACTGCCAGATATCCATTCCGGCATCATAGTGAATCCTTTGGTGAATCGTTCTGATACCCAAGGGAACCTACCCGAGAACCAGGGGTCTCTAGCTTCTAGATACTAGCCTTGATAGGAAGCACTTAAGAGAAATTAACTTTCTATCTTCTGAATTGTATTCTTTATTTTGAATGTTGACTGTTTGCTCTACCTCTTGTCCAATTAAATATAAGAAAAATTACATTTTATTTTCAAATCGTCTGGAACTTCCTTTTGCGAGCGGAATTAGACAAGACGATATGAAACGTGTCACAAAGCAGACACGACCACAAAAGTACACATTAGAGAGCAGAGAAGACCATACGCTACACGTGTCACCAAGCAGATGCAACAAAACCGACAAGACTACATGAGACATGTGTCACATGTCAGAGGATGTGAGGATATCCTCGTGTCAACGTCGTTATATGGACATTTCCCGCTAGCCTTATCATGAAAACCACAAAAATCACCGAAGAGTGCTAACGTCGTCATACGGACAGTCCTAAAGCCGGCCAGCCGGGCGGACGGACATGATCACATCCGGCATATATGGTTTAATAAACTGACAAGACGATACAAGACATGCGACACAAGGCAGAGTAGGTGAAACAGATAAAACAGATGTAAGAAACCGACAAGACGATATAAGACATGCGTCACAAGGCAGAAGATGTAAGACATAACAGAGTAGGTGAAACAGATATAACAGATGTAAGAAACCGACAAGACAATATAAGACAAGCGTCACAAGACAGAGGTATGAAGACCGATCTAACTGAACTGATGTAACAAACTGACAAGACGATACAAGATATGCGTCACAAGGAAGCGAGTGTAAGTCAACTATAACAGGAGGAAGTGACTGACGAGACGATATAAGACACGCGCCACAAGGTAGGGGAATAAGACAAATATAACCCCGCAGAAACAAAACTGATAAGACGATATACGACATGCGTTACAGGGCAGAGTACGTAAGACAGATATAACAGAACAGATGTAACAAACTGACAAGACGACATAGTACATGTGTGACAAGACGGGATGTAAGACAAATATAACAGAGCATATATAACAAACTGACAAGACGACATAATACATGTTTCACATGACGGGATGTAATACAAATATAACAGAGCATATAATATATGCTTCACATGACGGGGGATGTAACACAGATATAATAGAGCAGATGTAACAACTGACAAGACGACATAATACATGCGTCACAAGGCAGAGGATGTGAGACAAATAAACAGAGCAGATGCAACAAAACCACAAGACGACATAATGCATGAGTCACATGACGGGATGTACATACAAATATAACAGAGCATATAATATATGCTTCACATGACGGGGGATGTAACACAGATATAATAGAGCAGATGTAACAACTGACAAGACGACATAATACATGCGTCACAAGGCAGAGGATGTGAGACAAATAAACAGAGCAGATGCAACAAACTGACTTGACGACATAATGCATGCGTCACATGACGGGATGTAAGAGAAACATAACAGAATACAAAAAAAAAACAGACTGACATGGCGATAAACTGCATGCGCCACATGACAGGGGATGTAAGATATTCTCCACGGCGTCGCCTTTATACATCTTAATACCCGAATCGACATCTTCGTTTACACTTTTTATCGGCCCACTGGCTTTATTCAAAAGAATTCATAAATAGATACGAAACGTCAATGACCTCAAATCAATTTCAATTTGGAAGTGGGCGGTATGACTAGGCTATTGATTTGCTGCCCTATGGATCTGACCACACCTACCGGCATATTATGCGGAACGACGTTACTATACTGAGAGAATACGTCACCCCATAAACAAGTCATTGAGCAAGGTAATAATGATTGGCTTATCCCTGGTTTGTAGATGAAATTTACACCTCGAGTTTTGAATGCTTTCAGTGGTGCGATAAATCAAGGCTAATTCGAAGTGTGAACGGAGAAGTCGGGTTCATACTCCATGTAAGTATCACGAGACAATGCATACAATAGCCAAGTCCGGGGACAACAATGTGTCTAGACTTGAGCCTTTTCAGCGACACAAAGCGTCAGACAATAGCTGCCTACATGAAGTATCTACCAGAAGTCGACTTGGGTATGAAGATGGCTTTATATGGACCATAATGAAACCCGTCTTTCGGTCGGACATTTTCACCGTTATTCCCTTTCCTACCATCCGGGATCTGCCTCGGATACTATCATCTATCATCTTAAAATGACCACAGACGAACTTGCATATGTTTTTTTCCTGGCGCCAATGGGCGTTAACATGCCGATTGTTTTTCAACATTCCGACCAAAACACAGCTATCCCGACCACGTGTCACCACCTCAGAATCAAAATTCAGGTCTTATCAGTCAGACAATCTTCGATCATATACCCGGCCCCTAGTCGGCGTTAAATGCCCTTTTTGACTCCCCATCTTCCATTACTTGTGCCCTCTAATGTTATCCTAATCACATATCGATGACGGCAGATAAACTCTCAAATTTACTGTGTGTACATGTTCCCGGTCCCCATGGTCGTCAAGTAGCCTTTTTTCAAATGTGTTTGGTTTTATGTCACTTCCCCAACCCCATATCTATCCTGACAAAGTTTTATGGCTTTTGACAAAAACGAATTTCGCTTCCCAATGGGATATGGAAGCCCTTTCGAACTTTTCTTTTATGTTACTCACACAGTGACCCAACACTGTCCTGAAGAACTTTCATGGCATTTCGTCCAAAACTGTGGATGTACGGTGACCACAAAAACAAACACACAAACAAATAAACAGAGACGGTTTAAAAAATTATAGTAAACTTATCCGAAGTATGATCAGCTGAATAAGGAGGATTGGTCTTTGAAGCCATGAAAACACGAGTATACACAACCATAAAATAGTGATGACAGCATCACCCAAAAAAGGTGATGAGTTGAGCCATTACCCTTTTCCACCATCACCTTAGAAGGGTGATGGCTATCACCCTAAAAGGGTAATCAGCAATGAGTGCAAATTTTTAGGTCATCGCCCTAAAAGAGTGATGACCGTTACCCTAAAAGGGTGATGATCATTACCCTAAAAGGGTGACGACCTGGGTCATCACACTAAAAGGGTGACGACCTGGATCATCACCCTAAAAGGGTGACGACATTGGCCATCACCCCTTTTCATCACCTTTAAAGGGTGATGAACAGGCATCATTACCATGAAAAGGTGATGGGTCATCACCCTTTTTCTGGGTGTGCAGAGTGAGAAGGAAGGACTTGGTACGGACGACAAGCGTCACACAGCAGGAGACACAAAACACGGAAAACGTAATATAACAGATATGACAAATTATCATTATATAATTATACAGCAACATATCAAATACCCGCGACAGAAAATTGTGATCAAACAGAAAATATGCGACACTCTTCATGTTACACAAAAAATGACTCCTCCGATAAAAAATAATAAATGTAGAGATACATAATAAGAAAGATACGTTATTAGACACGTGTTAGATGACAAAACTCCATAATTAATACGGGTCAAAGAGCATTTGTCATTAAACGATAAAAATACATACTGGTAAGACATGCGCCAGCTACATGTATTTACAAATTGTTTTCCACGCTTGTGCCGGAAGTAATTATGTGAGTGGAGCTCTTATCCACAGTATGAGGGTGTCTTTTGGGTTTGGCGACTGTATCGACAAAGTGTCTGATAAGGTGATCTTTCAGGAAACATCGGTTAACATCTAGAGGATATGAGATGGAATTAAATAGTAGGACTATGAAAGACAAACCGGAACATTCATTCCACCGCCTGATCTCAACAGTTGACATCCGTGCCTGTATACACGACATCGACCCCACAGTACATATATACATGTACACTCCAGGTTGATAACGGTTGTAGACACATATTAGTTAGTCATAACTTCTGATCGTCTCCAAATTGGAATAACACACACCAAGGGTGGGCAATAACGCAGGTTTGCAAAGCCACTGTAATGACCTAATTTTGAATATTAGCAATCAATATGTGTCGTCACCTTGACCTTTATTTTACTGACAACTGAAATAGTGATATTTCCGATCGTGTCATATGTTTTTCATATTTCAAATTGTTCATTATCAGTGATATTTTCACCATTAATATTCAATTGTCAATGAGTTTGGGTATATTTTTGGTTAATTTGTTGTCAGCAAATCATTGAAGAAACATTCGCGGGAAGTCAATGCGGACAGACAAACAAACAGACTTCTCAACATAACGAAAAACAATCATACAAACAAATCCAATCATTGACCCTCACCACTCCTGTCTCCCCACGCGGCTGTTTTGTTCGGAAACAAAATTTTAACTTGGCTCCCAGGTGGCACCACCTATAGGCGGATTGGTGCAAAAAACAATCCCAAGCGAAATCTTGAGGTGCGATACCCATACACCAAATTTTAAAAGAATCCATTCAGTTTTTCAGAAGGTATTGTCTGGAAACGAAACCTCAACTTGGCCCCCAGGTGGCGCCACCTATATGCGGATCAACGTGCAGGACAATCCCAAGCAAGATTTTGGTGCGAGGTACCCACATACCAAATTTGAAAAGAATCCTTTCAGTTTTTCGAAAGTTATTGTCCGGAAACGTTTTAACTTGGCCCCCAGGTGACGTCGCCCATATGTGAATCGATGTGAAAAACAATCCCAAGCGAGATCTTGAGGCGAGGTACCCACATACCAAATTTGAAAAGAATCCGTTCGGTTTTCCAGAAATTATTGTCCGAAAACAAATCCGAACGGACGGACGGACCCCGACAAAAACAAACTGACATGGCGACAAACTGCATGCGCCACATGACAGGGGATGTAAGACATCCTTCACGGCGTCGCCTTTATACATCTTAATACCCGAATCGACTTCTCCGTTTATGCTTTTTATCGGCCCACTGGCTTTATTCAAAAGAATTCATAAAGAGATACGAAACGTCAATGACCTCAAATCAATTTCAATTTGGAAGTGGGCGGTATGACTAGGCTATTGATTTGCTGCCCTAGGTATCTGACCACACCTACCGCCATATTATGCGGAACGACGTAACTACTGAGAGAATACGTCACCCCATAAACAAGTCATTGAGCAAGGTAATAATGATTGGCTTATCCCTGGTTTGTAGATGAAATTTACACCTCGAGTTTTGAATGCTTTCAGTGGTGCGATAAATCAAGGCTAATTCGAAGTGTGAACGGAGAAGTCGAGCGCCAGACAATAGCTTCCTACATGAAGTATCTACCAGAAGTCGACTTGGGTATGAAGATGGCTTTATATGGACCATAATGAAACCCGTCTTTCGGTCGGACATTTTCACCGTTATTCCATTCCATTACTCTGGATATCCCCTCTAATATTATCCTATGCACATGTCGACTCACATTTTCTGTGTATACATGTACATGTTCCCGGTCCCCTGTGGGCGTCAAGTAGCCTTTTTTCAAATCTGTTTGGTTTTATGTCACTTTCCCCAAACTCATAGCTATCCTGACAAAGGCTTTTTTACGGCTTTTGACAAACCGAATTTCGCTTCCCAATGAGATATGGAAGCCCTTTCGAAATGTTACTCACACGCAGTGACCCAGTACTGTCCTGAAGAACTTTCATGGCATTTCGTCCAAAACTGTGGATGTACGGTGGCCACAAAAACAAACACACAAACAAATAAACAGAGACTGTTTCAAGTAAACTTATCCGAAGTATGATCAGCTGAATAAGAAGAATTGATCTTTGAAGCCGTGAAAACACGAGTACACACAACCAGAAAAAGGGTGATACTTATCACCCTAAAATGGTGATGAAGGCATCAGCCAAAAAAGGCGATAAGTTGAGCCAGTTGAGCCAAAATGACACCTCCGATAAAAACTAATAAATGTAGACATACATAATAAGAAAGATACGTTATTAGACACGTGTTAGATGACAAAACTCTATAATTAATACGAGCCAAAGGGCATTTGTCATTAAACCGATAAAAATACATACTGGTAAGACATGCGCCAGCTACATGTATTCACACATAGTTTTCGGCGCGTGTGCCGGGAAGTAAATATGTGAGTGCATGGAGCTCTTATCCACAGTATGGATGAGAGTGTCTTTTGGGCTTGGCGACTGTATCGACAAAGTGTCTGATAAGGTATTCTTTCGGGAAACATCGGTTAACATCTAGAGGTTATGAGTTGGAATCAAATCTCATAGGCCTATCATTTCACCCCACGATTTCAACAGTTAACATCCGTGCCCACATTACATATATACATGTACATTCAAGGTTGATAACGGATGTAGACATATATATTATGTCATAACTTCTGTTCGTCTGCATATTGGACTAACACAGACCAAGGTTGGGCAATAACACAGGTTTGCAAAGCCACTGTAATGACCTAATTTTGAATATTAGCAATCAATATGTGTCACCTTGACCTTTATTTTACTAACAACTGAAATAGTGATATACCCGATCGTATCATTTTTCATATTTCAGATTGTTCATTATCAGTGACATTTTCACCTTTAATACTCAATTGTCAAGCAGTTTAATTGGGTATATTTCTGGTTGATTTGTTGTCAGCAAATCATTAGAGAAACGCGGACAGACAGACAAACAGACTTCTCAAAATAAAAACAATCATACAAACAAATCAAATTCATTGAACCTCACCACTCCTGTCTCCCCACGCGGCTTTAAAAAATCGTCACATAGCACGTGTTCGCCTAATACATGTAATACAACGTAAACATGATAGAAGAGCCGGTGTATCTATAGACATTGAACATGGATATGTATACGGAACGAGGTCAAGGCGCAGTGTAACAACCAATGCGACATAAGATCATGAGGACGTAATTTAAACGAAGAACTAAAGATATCAAACACCGTATATGGTAGATCTGTGAAATTAAAGGAACATATAGGGTTTGTGTCACTTAAAATTTGAGAAACTAAAACACGTTTCGTAGAACACTCTGCATTCAACATATTAGCAAATGTCAACATGCACAGGTCAAGTGAATATGCAGTTAAACACTATTATATAAAACCATAGCACCAACAGCGGAATTATAAAGGAATACTTCTGGCTGCTTCAGACACAATCAATAACTGGAGAAGATAAGCATTGCTCAAAATACATTACCGCTTCGACGATCTTGAGAATACCGGGTACCGAGCGCAGGTAGAAGGGATCGAACGAACAAAATGGAGCTGATGTCGCCATCTTGGAGCTATGTACCAGACCTGTCAATATCCTATACTCAGATTGTACTTAACCTGTGAAAGAAATAGAAATAAAGTTTTATCGTATTACCATACACCATAGCACATACGAATCTATCGGGTTAATCGATCAATATTTACTGTCTCATGTGAGAGTGAGTCACTCCAGGACAAACTGTTACACTGTAGGTACCACAGCTAATATAAGCGGATACTAAGTAAATAACATGCTACAGGGTGTTAGACAGTTAAATGTGTCACCAAACTACAAACCCACGCTTAAAACATGAATAACGTACCGGTAGAAGTCTATAAATATATATGCCGTACAACGCATAAAATATTCGTCAACTGTGAGTATACCGGTACGATTTCACACAATGTAGGAATGCCCATTCATTCACCTCAGTGAGAAAGAGCGTATCGTCACGGTCCACCACCGAGTGATTCGATCTCCGGTGCTGGTTAATGTAATGCCTATTTTAGAGTTAGTGTATGTGTCGGCTTGACTGGCACTTTCAACAAGCCACATGCTTGCTTCTGTTAGGTCTACGCAACTTCAAGGGAAAACCATGATTATCCCGTTTTAATATAATTTCTATAACTGTTTCTGTTTGTTTGTTTGTTTGTTTGACCCTTCTATGGAGCCGTAAAAGTGACACGCCAGTTTTTTTAAATTATCTCGTGATCTTGACATCTTTGTTACGTCGTGATCTCGAGATCTTTGTTATCTGGTGATCTCATGATAACTGACCAATAGGAATTGAGAATTATCTCTTGGTCACGACATCTCTGCTATCTCGTGATCTCGACATCTTTGTTATCTCGTGATATCGACATAACAAAGATGTCGAGTTCGCGAGATAATTTTTAAAAAAATCTTTCAGTTTTACGGTTCCATACCGTTCAGTATAGCCACGATTTTGTCATGAAACTTCGTCAGGGATAGCGGTGAACAACCTGAAAAAACAAGCGCAGGAACCGGTACTCTAACCCTTTGAGCGAAAGACAAGTTTTTGGAAAAAAGTCTGCGATCAACAATCAACGGACCGTTTTAACCAATATACATTCTAGTACCAATTTAGGGATTTTAGTCAATGAAACTCCGTATGAACTATCGTTTATATGACATCATTACTATTCCTTACTTATTATGTGGTAAATCTACAGAATAGTATACTCCCAATTTATTTCGCGGCAACAAATGTCATACCAGGCTGGAAGGATTGATTAGTGCTATCACATTAATCGGGAAAATGGGCACATGATGAGCTCTTCATTTTCGAACTAAACCGCCCGAGATACAATCTCTCCGCAGAAACTGAAATCGCCAAATCAGCTCATGGGGGAGTAGTAGTATTACGTGATTACAGACCGCATTGACCTACTTTTTTGTTCCCCCCGGTGGCGGAGTGTGGCGGAACCGGGAGGTCACGGGAGGGGATTCCCCAGTGGGGGTTTCCCATTGACGATCACGTGATCAAGGCATGTCTAGACTTGTTCTGGGTTGTACAGTTCTGCCATACGGAGGATGGGTACTAGTATTTCAAATAAATTAATTAATTAATTTTAATTAATTACTTGTAAAATGGCGGTGTTTTTAGACGGCGCAAGGGAGCAAACGAGGCGGTGGGGACGTCACGGGGAGAAAAAACCCTCACATTACCCTCAAAAACCCCTCTAAGCCATATAATAATAATAATAAACATAATCTATAGGTGTTGTACCATGTTAATAGGATCAGTCTAGCATCTGTACCACCCTAGGGTCGAGTGTTTATTGTCCCGTGTACCTCCGCAAGAAAACAACAAACAAAATGGCGGCTCCAGGATGGTGTGGGGATGCCCTTTCCATATCACGGCGTCGACAGTAGCGCCATCTGCACACACTGACGCAAGGGAGACAACTCGTGTGGACCAACCGTGTGGAAATAGCCGTGTTGGAGCTAGGGGAGCCACTAATGGACCAATGGGGACGAGTGAGGTATCAAAGTGAAGCTTAGATGAAGGGGCATCTAATGGGCTGGGTGTGGGATTGAAATATCGCCATTCTGCGCATATGCGGTGGCCGAAGGGTATGGAAATAGCCGTTTTGGAGCTAGGGGAGCCCCTGATGGTCCAATGGGATCGAGTTAGGTATTAAAGTGAAGCTTATGTGAAGGGGCATCTGACCGGACTAGCGGCTGGGGCGTTGTCACCATTCTGCGCATGCGCGGTGGCCCAAGGGTATGGAAATAGCCGTGTTGGGAGGTAGGGGAGTTACTACTGGTCCAGTGGGGTCGAGTGAGGTATCAAAGTGAAGCTTAGGTGAAGGGGCATCTGACTGGACTAGCGGATTTGAAATAGCGTCATTCTGCGCATGCGCGGTGGCCCAAGGGTATGGAAATAGCCGTGTTGGGAGCTAGCGAAGCCAATAATGGTGCAATGGGGTCGTATGAGGTATCAAAGTGAAGCCTAGGTGAAGGGGCATCTGACTGGACTAGTAGGTGTGAACTAGCGTCATTCTGCGCATGCGCATAGACGTTTTGGGGATGTAGGGGAGTTACTCATGATCCAATGGGGTCGAGTGAGGTATCAAGGTGAAGCTTAGATGAAGGGGCATCTAATGGGTTGGGTGTGCGGTAGCCATTCTGCGCATGCGCAGATGCAATGCGGAGCTCTCGGCCAATCAGAAGCGAGTATTTCAAATCCGCCACGGAGCTCTCGTCCAATCAGAAGCGAGTATTTTGACCCGGTGCATTATGGGACATATCCAAGATGGCGGCACGTATGTTCAAGATGGCGGCACATCCGGTGTCGAAAACTGGCCATTTTTGTCGGGATGGGGTCACCTAGTGTCGAAAACTGGACCCTGTATGGGTCCCGCTAGACGTGTTGGAGCTAGGGGAGCCACGAATGGTCCAATGGGATCGAGTGAGGTATCAAAGTGAAGCATTCGTGATGGGGCATCTAATGGGCTGGGTATGGGGTTGAACTATCGGCATTCTGCGCATGCGCGGTGGCCCAAGGGTATGGAAATAGACGTTTTGGTATCTAGGGGAGCCCCTAATGGACCGATGGAGTTGTATGAGGTATCCATGTGAAGCATTCGTGAAGGGTCATCTGATGGGTTGGGTGTGAGGTAGGAATATCATTCTGCGCATGCGCAGACGCAATGCGGAGCTCTCGTCCAATCAGAAGCGAATATTTCAAATCCGTCACAGAGCTCTCAGCCAATCAGAAGCGAGTATTTTGACCCGGTGCATTATGGGCCATATCCAAGATGGCGGCACGTATGTTCAAGATGGCGGCACATCCGGTGTCGAAAACTGGCCATTTCGTCGGGATGTGGTCACCTAGTGCCGAAAACTGGACCCTGTATGGGTCCCGCTAGCGCCTTGACGCCATGATATAGACCGGAGAGAGAAAACAACAACAACAAGGATGACACATGAGGGAACAACAACAACAACAAGTTTTTTTTTCATATAGTTTATTTTCCCTTCCATCATAACATACCCACGCTGGGGTAGCCGCGTTGGGTATGTTTACAATTCAAGAAAGACTCTTGTCCAATCAGAGACCGCCATTTGCATCTGTCCTATTCGTTCCTGTCCGTTAGATGTATTCTCGTCCAATCAGAAGTCGCCATTTCAGAGAGTTCCTTCTTCGGTCATGTTCATTCTGAACCGTTTATTCTAATCATCGTCGGACAGGCCTGGATATTCTTCGGGCAGCATGTCCTGAAGCAGTTGTTTGCGCACTCTGATCGCATTTTCCAGGGCCTCTGTGGATGGTAGCCCCATATCCTCTTCCAAGTCACGCTTGGTCTTCATGATGGACCTGTGCGTGGGGTCCCCTTTCATTTCAAGCGGTAGTAAGGTATACTGTTCATAGATCGCCATGGCTGTTTTCCTGATGCGGGAGCGCATTTGGGTGTACGTCTGTTGTAAATTATCCTGTCCGGCGTCCTCGATCGCTTC
>JAVTVY010000319.1:0-32813 GCA_036873755.1 Hanleya hanleyi | reverse complement strand
GCATTGATTCCAGCGTGCGTATATGAACGAACCAATCAAATCCTTTGAGTTGGGGGCGGGGTCAGAATACGGAGTGTTCATTGGTGACAAAAAATGCACAGTATATTGTGCATTTTTTCTTGCAAAGTTAGCTCCCTTGTGACGTTCCGTCCAGTCCCTGTTTCAAGCATTTCTTAATAGGCAGAGTTACTTCCTCTTGTTTCCCGTTTAAAATACATTATGAAACAGGGGCTGGATCCAGTCTACGGAAAGGCGAGCTCGCGCCCACACACGCCCAAACCTTCTCAGGCGACCGATCTCTCGCTCGCCCAAACTATTATCCAAAATAACGAAATGTTCGTGTCATTGTTCTGACTGATAAATGAATAGAAATTGCACTGGCTCATGTCGTAATCCCGAATTTATTTAGACTTGTACGTCCCGCGAAGAGCAAGACGTCTTGTTGTTCAACGTAACCAGGGGTAACGAGGTCATGACACCAGATGGCGTCTCCCGTTTAAAATGGCGGCACCCTTTTGATAGCGTTTGTTGAGGTTGAATGCTGGCGAAAAACGATCTATTTTGCTATAAATTTTGCGCTATTGTTACTGTTTAATGTATAAATTAATATGTGATATCTCAGAATGTATTACAATGTCAATTTATACAAAACGTCTAAGACAAGTAAATATCTCGTAAGTCGTTTGGTGGTTTACCATGGAATTCTCCTTACCACGTCCAGCTGGTACAGCATGCGGTTGACGTCTTCGCGGGTATTGAGAAAACAGCTCCACTCATGTTAGTAGTAATCTCCCCCTTGAATTGAACTTGGAAGCATGGACTAAACTTGCGATTTGCAAACAAAGCAGCTGAAATGTTTAATTTATTTCGCCAGAATATATTTCCTAAAATGTTTTATGATTAAAAAAAATTAATAGCGTATAAAATAGTCGTGATGAAGTAAGTTTTATCAGTCTGTGTTACTTTATTTTATTTTGCAACAACAACAACATTTCTTTAACTCCATTCATTCAAATGTTTTTCCTTCTGGCTGACAATGGTGCTTCATCTACTTTACTACAGAATGAACAAAAGGAAAATGTGGGCTCTTCAACTGATTTGATTTAAAAAAATTATCAATTAATTTATTTCTTATTAGAAAATTAGAATATACATCATCAAATAAAATGAATGTTCCATACCGAGTAAGATATTTATGGAAATTAACTCCTCATTAATGAATGTCAGTGGGCAGTGATAATTATGTGGTATGGCAATGTTCAGGTTGTCCATGGGTTCAATCTTTTTCTCAATAAAATTCAAGTTCACATTTTGGAATTTTGGTGACATTTGATACCTGTTGAAATCTGATAAGTGGAAAACTGGTCAGTCTGACAGTTTAATGGTGTATACTGAGATCAGTTTGTTTGTAGAGAACACTTGCCAGAACTGTAGATAAGGTGTCGGGTTTGTAGCAACATGTTCACATAAATGTTGTGCATTGCTGTTTAAAGTGAGAATAAAAACAGAACAATTCAACTTTCAGGTTTCATCTTTTATTTCTCATATGTATAGTTTCACTCACCTAAGCAGAGCGATCTCCCCCTGTTGGATTTCAGGAGAGTGATTCCCGAAGAGCTAACAGCTCGCCCAGAGCACTTTAGGGGACTGATTTGCAGCTCGCCCATATTTTCCTTATGGCAAAGACTGACAAATGTTTTCAATCATACATGTGTAATGCTACATAATAATGTGCACTGGTAAAACTGGGACACCATAAACTCAGTTTTAATTAATATATTAAGTTAAATGTGTGGACACAAATATGGTTCATGTAAAAGCTTTAAGCTAAATCATATGATGTGGAATAGAATGATTTGATAGCAAAATTGAAGGAAATATTGTCCTTCATTTAAGGCGACACGAAATTCAAAACTGATAAAGGTTCAGTACTGCGGGATTCCCCCGCCGGGTTATTTAATATTGTACTTCTGAAACAACATAATGTCATCAAACTACATGTATTAGTAATTACTATAAAGTATATATTGTAGGTCATTTGTTGTGTGTGTATATATATACAATGTACACTGCCTCTCATACCTAATAGTAGGTTAGTTTCACATATAAGAGACATAAAATTTGAAATTGAAATATGAGGGTATGGGGTCGGGCAATGCATTGAATAAGTGTAGAATGATGTAAGCTCCCAGAATATATGAGGGTATATGAGAGATAGAGGGTGTGGCTCTATGCCCCCGGGGATGAGGACATGCTCTCATGGTATGGGGTCGGGCGAAGCTTAGTTTAAGAGATAGAGGGTGGGGCTCGGTGCTCCAGGGGTGGGGACATGCTCCCCGAGGGTAGTGGATGGGTTCAAAAAGTGTAACCAGATGTAAGCATTTGGAATAGATGACAGTTCGGGGGGTCGGGATGGTCTTAGTTCAGGAGACATAGTTGAGGCCGAGATGCTGTGGACAAGTTTATTTTCTAAGTCCAAAACTTTAACATTTACTTGGTCCTGGGGTCCCAGGGGTGGGGACAAGCTCCCCAAGGGTAGTGGATGGGTTCAGTATGTGTAGCCTGATGCAAGCATCTGAAATATGAGGGTTCGGCGCTCGGGCAGGCCTTAGGATCAAACTTTAACATTTACTTGGTCCTGAGGGAAAAATTTCTAAGTCCAAAACTTTAACATTTACTTGGTCCTGCAGATAGACGGATAGACAGACGGACATCATTGTGGCACCTATATCGAGCTTTCCGCAGCTAAAGCTACGGGCTCGATAAAAAAATTGAGTTTTGAACTGAAAAAGCTTTAAAACTCAATCTACGAACCGAAATTCGATACGTAGAACTGATGTGTATGAATCCCTGTTCAACTTGTTTCGCCAGATCAATATATTATTATTCTCAAGAAACGATAATGATGTTCAATTAAAATAAATAGTATTAGGTATCTATCAATTAAAAGAGACATTTCATAATGTAACGAGGCATAAGATCATGAGGTCAATCTGCCTCCCCTCAACGCAGCTGTCCGATATGAGCTTGCGGTTTAGGCTTATCTCCTGTTGCGGATGGGGGGGGTGAGACAGGCGTATGATGTGGAAAGTAAAACTCATCTCATATAGTTTATATATTTGAGCTTGTTTCATCAGATGAACATGTTATTCTCTATGAATGATGCTGATTAACGTAAATAACATTTTGATATATCGATCAATACAAGAGACATTTCTCTAAAATGACGAGGTCAACCTATCTCCCCCGACGCAGCTGTGGTCTGAGCTGGACATTTCAAACATACATCTTAAAGTGAGAAGATCCAAAGCTATGTGATTGGTCAGCACTCAGAACAGTGAAATGGAAGTGTTGTCCCCAGATCTACATCAGTGACAAGTAAGATGGGCAGGGATTTTGGTAGATCTAATTTCAGGCCTTATTTTTTGACGCGAACGCTCCTTCAGGTTACGTGAAGGTTACGCAAATCATATTTTACGCGAACGGTCACCGTTCACGTGGGGCGAATTTTATCTGCTAGCTTATTTTCACAAGTCGGCATTGATTTTTGTCTGTCTGCACAAAGTGAAAATAAAATCAAAAGTCCGCGTATACCGTCCACTTTCTCTTTCGCCTTTTGTCGACTTGCAGGCTAATTTACACGGCCGTGGTTGTTTGATAAATCATGAATTGCTTATGGCCTAGTTAAATTGTTTGTGTCGGAGTGGTTTCGTTTTCACTGGCCAGACAATTACGCATGCCCAGATGGAAATAGGTCAGCACGTTTAGCCTCGAAAACTATTTGTGGAGAAGAAGTCGCGACTGTCTGGTCGTTGGAATTGATCAATAAATTGAAATAATGGATGTTATTTGATGCACAATAAGTCATTTTGAAACCATGAACATACATTCAGAACATATTTGGCATTTTACAGCTTTAGAAATCACATTTTGGCGAAAATGATGTGTCATAAAACTCACATAAGGAATTTTTATCACGTTCAGAATACTACCGATGGACGGTCTGTTTTGCTTCATCTCGACTAAATAACTCGTCAAAATTCTGATAGATGTCACGGTATGTATTCCTGGTTACTCGTAGCATAACGAATATTGAATATTTATTAAACATTCCAAGTGAATCGGTCAAAAAAAACCCCGACATTTTGACTCCGTCAAATTCGGCCACGGTGCATGCGTAACTCAACGATATTTTATTTTAATGAGCAGTTGTAGCAGCTTGACCAATCAGGAAGTCGGCTTACGTCAGGTGATCAGCATTTTCGCGGGTTTATTGGGGTTGAATGGGAAGGATTTGAAACACATGACCATTTTCACCCAATAAAATCGATGCATTTTTACTACGTGACAAGAAATAAGGTTGTGTTCAAATGAAAGCAGAGTTGTTGCCCTACAATTTGACATTTTTAACGTGGGAGGGGCTTCCGGGATTTCGTTGCAGAAGCTTGTAAACAAGGTGCGTTTTTACGCGTTTCAACAAACTTTTCTCAATGAATGACGCTCTGTTTTACATTTGTAGACGATCTTCACATAACTAAGCGTCTTTTTAGTAATAAACACCGAACTCACGTGAAATAATTAAAGAAATAATACGTTTTAGTTGGAGTACGCCGTGTCTGGTTTGATTTTTCCACACGTGGCTCCAAATTGTTTCGAAAATTCACGTAACCTTTCACGTAACCGATCGGTTACGCAGCGAAGTTGGTGCGTAACCGAACGATAGGTTACGTACGCAAAAAATCACGCGAACAGTAAATCGTTCACGCCAGATTTTGAAAAAATAAGGCCTGTAATTTTAATCAGATTGCTTTCGCCAGCGCATTCGGAAAGCTTGGCTATAGTGCAAGATCTAGTGTTACTACATGTATGATTTGACCTTGATCAAATAGGTCAATCTCAGTAACCTTAAACTGAGTTGTCAAATACATACATGTATAGGTCAAGGTTGATCAATTTAAATCATCAGATACATCAGCTACATCTAGCAGTATAAAGACAAGCTATCATCCTTCTAGAGATATTGTGTCAACAATGAAGATACTTAAAATTCTCAATTTGACCTTGAAATAGTGAGTGAATATGATTTAAAGTGATCGTAAACCCTCCAGTATAGTTTCTATCAAATGAAAGAACATTGCGAATAGTGTCCAAAAATATTTGTTGTATTTTTTTACGATTTTATTACACAGAGTAAACTGCAAATAAAGCATGGTATTCTATGGTGGTCTGTTGCAATCATATCTAGGTCCAGTGACGTCACACTGCCTTAATACATATATTTCAACCTCTGTATGCACTTTCCAATGCTTGATTCAAGAAGGTGCGTATACTTTGTGTTTCAACACAGACTCACTGTTCCAATGTGCACGTTTCACCAAAATCGGGGAAATTAAATGAAAGATTCAAATTGACTTGACACTTATGAGTTACCATCTCCCAGATTTTAGTGAAACATGCACATTGAAACAGTGAGTCTGTGTTGAAACCCACCGTATACACAACTTGAGCTTGAATCAAGCATTGGAAAGTGCATACAAAGTTTGAAATATATGTCTCAAGGCAGTGTGACGTCACCGGACCTAGATATGATCGCAGCAGACCACTATAGAATACCATGCTTTATTTGCCGCTTACTCTTTGTAATAAAATCGTAAAAAAATATTTACCCACACTGTTTGCAATGGTCTTTCATTTGATGGAAACTTTACTTGAGGCTTTACGATCACTTTAACATCGCTTTCAACACTATTTCAGTCATATCACAATGTTTGGTTCCTATTCCTTTTCACACCCAAAAACCCCATGGGAGGGGTCCTGTTCCTTTACACACCCAGGGACCCCAGTCAGTCGCCTCTTACGACAAGCTCTCTGAGGGACTGAGGCCTATTCTTACCATGATCTGCAGTGTGCAAGACTACAGCCCAGGTCAATCTCCGGGAGCCCAATGGGGTCCTTGAAAAATAAGTCCTGGTCAGCTTCATACAGGTTTGTGGTATGAATTTGGAAAGCCTGCAGCTACATGTATAATCCCACAACAGATTTTTATTATCCAAATATGATGGACAATTGAAAACATGAATGATAATGACAATACCCCTCTACCTGAGGAGTAAAAAAAAAACATTATCTTCAATAATTATTTACAAATTTTACAGAAATTGTAGATGAGAGAGCAAGTATCTATATATTCAGTCTCTTTTACTATGTATCAGTTATTAAACATGTACATGTATGTTATCTACGGAGAAAGAAGCAAGGTCAAGATCACTGTCTATGCTAACATAGAATGTCCAGTCTTTGCCTCACAATCAGGTCAAAGCCCAGGAAAAAATCAATGCGACATCACTCTACTTTATATTCTCCTACCAAGAAAATAAACCAGGCAAATCTATATTCTATGTCAGGTCACAGCCAGCGTAATTCTACATGCGGTGTAGGCTATAACACATCTAAGAAGGGTGAATGAAACCCACTGGACTGAGTCAACTTAGGACAACCACTGATTGACCAATCAGATGCTAGTTCAGGGAATTATGCTGGTATTCTCATATCTCCATTCAACAAAACCGATGTGCAATCAATAAAAATGTCTTAACAGGACTTCTTCCCGTATCAATAATAAACATGCACTTCTTCGTTTAATAGGAAAGGAGCGTTCCTCTAACTCTCTTATGATTTCTTGGGTGGTGGTCATTTCCTATGCTTACAAATTGAAAAGCTCCGTATCATGCTGTCCAGCATAGAAAAATAACACAAGTTTGGGGCGATAAGTTTAGGCTCTGAGGTAGAGACTCAGAGGGTCATTAACACTGTGCCCAACGTTCAATTGTAAACCCTAGAAATCATTTAAAACACAATCTCACATCATTGGACCAGCTGAGAGGATATATTCTGACTGCTGGCATCGTTTACAAATCCCTTCAGTCTCAAAACTTTGAAATAATACAAAAACAGTGTGTGTTATATTCACCTTACCAGTTCCGCAAGGAAGTTTTACTGAACCATTCCAATCCAAACATATACACCACTTAGCCAAATATTTGTGTACACCTGCCAAGAAGGCTTCCAATAGGGCTCACCAAACTTAATAGTTTGTTTATCATTCATCATCTGCTTGCCAGAAAAGCAGAGCGGGTGGAGAGATTTTATTTTCATTTTTCGTTGGAAACAAGGTACTATCTACATGTATGTACTTACAAATGTGTTTTGAAACAAGGTGACTTGTGCATCATTAATTCCCAGATAATCCCAGAAAATAAGACCTTGTCTATCTCATTATCACATGGGAACATCAGTCTGCTCAGGGCCATATCCAGAGCCATTTCGATACCTGTTAAGGGGTATGGGCGCCCAAACTGTACAGCCAATTTTAATGCTTTTTACATACAAATGTGCCCAAATACATACAAATGCGCCCAAAAAAGGGTTCCCCAAATAAACTCTGGATATGGCCCTGCTGCTGCCAGGGGAAACTTGAGTAATATATTAACCCTTAAGTGTGGTTCCACATGTCCCGAAGGAATAACTCGACTACATCATGTAGTTCAATATATGCTGATGAGACATAGTTGGTTTCCTTGAAAAAAAGAAAGAAAACCCCACTGAAGAGCACATCTACATGTATACCATCTGTTGAGTCTAGTTGAAACATGTCATTTCCAGGGGCGACACCTGGTATGGCAGATGTTTACCTTTCTTACCAGCATCAATTTTTCATTTAAATTAGCACAATGAAGAAACATTCAATTCAAGGGTTAGAACTTACATGTACATGGTAGGCCTCCTAATGCATTAACTGAATGAGCCACTGAGAATGTAATACACAAACTACACTGGTCATGAAACTATTCCCAGTTCTGTAGGGCTACAAGTAACATGTACATGTAGTTATCAACAGGACCTCATTGATGTAGTTATCAAATAATGGTCTCATCTGTGTAGTTATCATAAGAGGACTAAATCTATGTAGTTATCATAACAGGACCTCATCTATGTAGTTATCATAACAGGACCTCATCTATGTAGTTATCATAACAGGACCTCATCTATGTAGTTATCATAACAGGACCTCATCTATGTAGTTAAATCATAACAGGACCTCTGATCCATGTAAGGGAGCAAGTTAGGGTTTAACGTCGTGTTCAGTACAATTTCGCTATATGTAACTAACTACAATATGATTAGCTGGACATGTGCGACTATCCGTACAGCTATCATGTAGAGGGAATTAATCTTCCCCTTGTGGAAACATGTAGTTATCATGACAGGACATTATATACATGTATGTAGTTATCATAACAGGACCGTATATATGTAGTTATCATAACAGGACCTTATATATGTAGTTATCATAACAGGACCTTATATATGTAGTTATCATAACAGGACCGTATATATGTAGTTATCATAACAGGACCTTATATATGTAGTTATCATAACAGGACCTTATATATGTAGTTATCATAACAAGACCGTATATATGTAGTTATCATAACAGGACCTTATATATGTAGTTATCATAACAGGACCTTATATATGTAGTTATCATAACAGGACCTTATATATGTAGTTATCATAACAAGACCATATCTGTGTAGTTATCATTTAACAGCAGCTCATCTACATGTGTAGGTGTTAATGACTGATCAAATTTGGGACAATATCTGGGGATGATTTGGATAATGTTGAATGTTACTAGGATGAATGAATGATTGGATCAGTTAACATACTGTGCCCATATGCAGTTTTGTTTATGTAGAAATAGAACAGCAACCTGAAGGGGACAATTACTAAATCATGATCTGTAAACTATTTACTGGCTATAAAGATCTAAATAAAGATAAAGATCTGCCAACATTTTGGAAAATGTGAGATGGTCCCCTACTGACTTGATCTCCAGCTAAACATGATAATCCAAAGTGTAAACTGAGAGAGCTCCACAATTAACCCACACCTTGACTGAGGAGAATTGTGAGGGTGAATCTATTCAAACCTAAGTAAATATTTAACACATACATGCAAGTAAATGTAGATTTAGGTTTAAAAGGGGATAGACTTTTCTCTTTGTGTGTGTCGGAGCTCATTACTCTGGCTGGTGTTTACTATGTCAGTTTATCACAAAAAATGCAAATACCCCACAGTGGCATTGGGCATACATGTTGGTGATATCTACCCTCACTGCAACTCCAGATCTGGATGATGAAGCCAACAATACCAGCATAATATGCACATCAATTCATGTGTAGGCCTATATCTATATCCGATTTCTGTCTGTCAGTGTGTTGGTGGAGTGCTTCAAACTGACAAGGTTTTTTGGCACCGAATTTGGCATACTTACATTGTAAACACCGCACACAAACTGACAGTTTCTTGACAAAGACAGTACATGTACACCCAATTTATTGGAAGATCATTGTAACAATTACCTTTCTTGCCGTCTAGTTCTCTTGTTGTGTATTTGGAGCAAGCGTGTGCGGAAGTGAATCATGCAATCCATCTTCCTAAATTTGGTCACATTTGTCAAATGTCCGGAAATAATTAATCATGTGTGCTGGGGTAATTTGTATGTTTGAGATAATGAGGATCAGGAACAAGTGGGTTAGGGTTAGTGAGTGAATATGATTTATTATTACCCCACAAGCAAATTCGTATTCAATATCTGGATTGTGATTGGTTAAAAGGTCGGGTCGTATAAACCCATACACCCCGAGTGACGTTTTGCTACTCAGGGTTAGGGCCTGATCCAGGCCGTTTTTGAACCCGTTATAACGGGTTTGGGCGCCATGAATTTGGGCGCCCAAATGAGAGAAAAAAAAAAAATATATATTTTTGTTAGCAAATTCCCTCTGAACAGGCTGAAACCTATATTAATGCAATTACTATTGCCAAATATTAAGTTATCAGGCTGTATTTAGACCATTCAATACTCCCACAGCTTCCATGGGCTTCGACAGTCCCACATCGCGGCCTATTTCACTATAACTTATCACACTCTGCGCCAGGTAAGGGTGCCCAAACTAAAAGTCTAGATCAGGCCCTGGGGTATATGAAAAACAACTCATGTGCGATTGGAAACGACGCTCTCGCTTCGAAAGTTCAGATGACCATATCTCAATATTTATGGAATAACTTTAGCTCACTCGTCAAAATTTAATAGAATAAAGTCATACTGCATTACTTTCACTGAAGTTTCCGACACATAACTCACCAAAAGGTGTCGTTTCTTCCACAAATAAAAGACGCTTTCCGAATGAAAGCAAATCGAAATGGATTGTTGTGGCGCGTCTTTTTCACAGTGCAGTAGCAAAATGCGTACAGTTTCGTAACCGAAATGGCCCGTTGGATTTGTATGTTGTACCGTTGGTTATAAATGATACACCTTTTTCAGTATTTTTGCTATAAAAAGGCTTAAAGTGCTAATGCAGCAAAATTTTTATTAAATAATTTGATTCTCTATTCTTTCATGATCAATTTGCTATATCCATGAGGAAAATCGGACAAGGAGAGGTTCTTATTTCAAATGGAAAAGGGCGTGCAATTGTGCTCTTAAAAGTGCGACCGTTTTCATTGGCTTTGTTTACAAAATTATATATGCATGACGTCATAAGGATGACCGATCGTCAGTTTGAGTCTTAGGCTCTGCATGGCGGACAGTGTTGGAGGGAGGCAAGCCCGTCCTAGAGGCCAATATATTAAACTGGTTTGTTTAATAAAAATTTTGAATTTAATGTTCATCGGGAAATTAAGTATGGCAAGGGTTTATTATTAGACATACGTGTGAATGAATATAGACAATTTGTATGGACCTAATGAAGACACAAAAAGCTCCACATCCGCGACCAAGCAGAGCCTACGGTGTGCAACCAGGCTAAATTAAATTCATTGCCATAGGAAGGACTTCAAATTCCACTGAGCAGTTCCATTATTATTTTTATCTGGTCAAATTAATTACCTAGAATCTGGAGTCTATATAAATGTGTTTTGTACGATATTTATCAAATTTATCTGCCAGTGTCCGCATTTTGTTTGCCTGCATGAATGCATATATGGCTGTATCACTTATCATTTACACGGAAGGATTTCCAACTTCAAGAAAATAACGAAGATCGATCTTCATTATCCCCAGATTCTCAGAGATATGTGTTTTCTTCTTCCCGTTACAACTTTAAATTAGATCTAAAAACATAATATTATATGCTCTAAATTGAAATGAAATCTATCACGTCGTCTGAAGCGGCCCGTCTGAAGTGCTCTCGCCGAGGTCCGCGTGCTGGAAGTCTTCGGTCTTCAATTTCACATCCCGGTTTTCTTGTGCAAAAAGTGAAGGCTTCATGCAAGAATTTCTTCCATTCACTCTACATCTAAATTCTATTTGTGTTCCACAATATGATCTGTTATGAAAGCAAATGTAAACTGAATAAGTTTGGGCGGTATGAGAAAAGAAAAAGCCATTCAAAATTGTTGAATAATATTTTTTTTATCAGAATTTATATGTCTTATATATTTTTCTGTGCTATCGGTAAAATTATCTTGCACCCTTCTCGTTTATTATCACATTAGACAATTTTTTAGTATTATGTAAATATTTCGGAATAATGTTGAACTAATTTCATGTTTATTTTTTATTTCAGATACTCCAGAGAGACTCGTTTTTCAATGTTGTCTTTGTCTTGTTTGTTGAGTTTTGTTGTTATTTGAATCTTCTTTAGTTGAAATGTTTGAAATGTTAGTTTTCTCGGTATGTAAACTCCATTGTCGGAACTCATTACTCTGGCTGGTGTTTACTATGTCAGTTTATCACAAAAAATGCAAATACCCCACAGTGGCATTGGGCATACATGTTGGTGATATCTACCCTCACTGCAACTCCAGATCTGGATGATGAAGCCAACAATACCAGCATAATATGCACATCAATTCATGTGTAGGCCTTTATCTATATCCGATTTCTGTCTGTCAGTGTGTTGGTGGAGTGCTTCAAACTGACAAGGTTTTTTGGCACCGAATTTGGCATACTTACATTGTAAACACCGCACACAAACTGACAGTTTCTTGACAAAGACAGTACATGTACACCCAATTTATTGGAAGATCATTGTAACAATTACCTTTCTTGCCGTCTAGTTCTCTTGTTGTGTATTTGGAGCAAGCGTGTGCGGAAGTGAATCATGCAATCCATCCTTCCTAATTTGATGCATTTGTCAAATGTCCGGAAATAATTAATCATGTGTGCTGGGGTAATTTGTATGTTTGAGATAATGAGGATCAGGAACAAGTGGGTTAGTTAGTGAGTGAATAGCAGATTTGTGTTACCCCACAAGCAAATTCGTATTCAATATCTGGATTGTGATTGGTTAAAAGGTCGGGTCGTATAAACCCATACACCCCGAGTGACGTTTTGCTACTCAGGGTTAGGGCCTGATCCAGGCCGTTTTTGAACCCGTTATAACGGGTTTGGGCGCCATGAATTTGGGTGCCCAAATGAGAGAAAAAAAAAAAAAAAAAAAATATATATATTTTTGTTTAGCAAATTCCCTCTGAACAAGGCTGAAACCTATATTAATGCAATTACTATTGCCAAAATATTAAAAGTTATCCAGGCTGTATTTGGGCTCATTCAATACTCCCACAGCTTCCATGGGCTTCGACAGTCACATCGCGACTTTATTTTACTATAACTTATCACACTCTGCCAGGCAAAAGGGTGCCCAAACTAAAAGTCTAGATCAGGCCCTGGGGTATATGAAAAACAACTCATGTGCGATTGGAAACGACGCTCTCGCTTCGAAAGTTCAGATGACCATATCTCAATATTTATGGAATAACTTTAGCTCACTCGTCAAAATTTAATAGAATAAAGTCATACTGCATTACTTTCACTGAAGTTTCCGACACATAACTCACCAAAAGGTGTCGTTTCTTCCACAAATAAAAGACGCTTTCCGAATGAAAGCAAATCGAAATGGATTGTTGTGGCGCGTCTTTTTCACAGTGCAGTAGCAAAATGCGTACAGTTTCGTAACCGAAATGGCCCGTTGGATTTGTATGTTGTACCGTTGGTTATAAATGATACACCTTTTTCAGTATTTTTGCTATAAAAAGGCTTAAAGTGCTAATGCAGCAAAATTTTTATTAAATAATTTGATTCTCTATTCTTTCATGATCAATTTGCTATATCCATGAGGAAAATCGGACAAGGAGAGGTTCTTATTTCAAATGGAAAAGGGCGTGCAATTGTGCTCTTAAAAGTGCGACCGTTTTCATTGGCTTTGTTTACAAAATTATATATGCATGACGTCATAAGGATGACCGATCGTCAGTTTGAGTCTTAGGCTCTGCATGGCGGACAGTGTTGGAGGGAGGCAAGCCCGTCCTCGAGGCCAATATATTAAACTGGTTTGTTTAATAAAAATTTTGAATTTAATGTTCATCGGGAAATTAAGTATGGCAAGGGTTTATTATTAGACATACGTGTGAATGAATATAGACAATTTGTATGGACCTAATGAAGACACAAAAAGCTCCACATCCGCGACCAAGCAGAGCCTACGGTGTGCAACCAGGCTAAATTAAATTCATTGCCATAGGAAGGACTTCAAATTCCACTGAGCAGTTCCATTATTATTTTTATCTGGTCAAATTAATTACCTAGAATCTGGAGTCTATATAAATGTGTTTTGTACGATATTTATATCAAATTTATCTGCCAGTGTCCGCATTTTGTTTGCCTGCATGAATGCATATATGTATCACTTATCATTTACACGGAAGGATTTCCAGCAAAGAAAATAACGAAGATCGATCTTCATTATCCCCAGATTCTCAGAGATATGTGTTTTCTTCTTCCCGTTACAACTTTAAATTAGATCTAAAAACATAATATTATATGCTCTAAATTGAAATGAAATCTATCACGTCGTCTGAAGCGGCCCGTCTGAAGTGCTCTCGCCGAGGTCCGCGTGCTGGAAGTCTTCGGTCTTCAATTTCACATCCCGGTTTTCTTGTGCAAAAAGTGAAGGCTTCATGCAAGAATTTCTTCCATTCACTCTAGATCTATATTCTATTTGTGTTCCACAATATGATCTGTTATGAAAGCAAATGTAAACTGTTCATAAGTTTGGGCGGTATGAGAAAAGAAAAAGCCATTCAAAATTGTTGAATAATATTTTTTTTATCAGAATTTATATTTGTCTTATATATTTTTCTGTGCTATCGGTAAAATTATCTTGCACCCTTCTCGTTTATTATCACATTAGACAATTTTTTAGTATTATGTAAATATTTCGGAATAATGTTGAACTAATTTCATGTTTATTTTTTATTTCAGATACTCCAGAGAGACTCGTTTTTCAATGTTGTCTTTGTCTTGTTTGTTGAGTTTTGTTGTTATTTGAATCTTCTTTAGTTGAAATGTTTGAAATGTTAGTTTTCTCGGTATGTAAACTCCATTGTCGGAACTCATTACTCTGGCTGGTGTTTACTATGTCAGTTTATCACAAAAAATGCAAATACCCCACAGTGGCATTGGGCATACATGTTGGTGATATCTACCCTCACTGCAACTCCAGATCTGGATGATGAAGCCAACAATACCAGCATAATATGCACATCAATTCATGTGTAGGCCTATATCTATATCCGATTTCTGTCTGTCAGTGTGTTGGTGGAGTGCTTCAAACTGACAAGGTTTTTTGGCACCGAATTTGGCATACTTACATTGTAAACACCGCACACAAACTGACAGTTTCTTGACAAAGACAGTACATGTACACCCAATTTATTGGAAGATCATTGTAACAATTACCTTTCTTGCCGTCTAGTTCTCTTGTTGTGTATTTGGAGCAAGCGTGTGCGGAAGTGAATCATGCAATCCATCTTCCTAAATTTGGTCACATTTGTCAAATGTCCGGAAATAATTAATCATGTGTGCTGGGGTAATTTGTATGTTTGAGATAATGAGGATCAGGAACAAGTGGGTTAGGGTTAGTGAGTGAATATGATTTATTATTACCCCACAAGCAAATTCGTATTCAATATCTGGATTGTGATTGGTTAAAAGGTCGGGTCGTATAAACCCATACACCCCGAGTGACGTTTTGCTACTCAGGGTTAGGGCCTGATCCAGGCCGTTTTTGAACCCGTTATAACGGGTTTGGGCGCCATGAATTTGGGCGCCCAAATGAGAGAAAAAAAAAAAATATATATTTTTGTTAGCAAATTCCCTCTGAACAGGCTGAAACCTATATTAATGCAATTACTATTGCCAAATATTAAGTTATCAGGCTGTATTTAGACCATTCAATACTCCCACAGCTTCCATGGGCTTCGACAGTCCCACATCGCGGCCTATTTCACTATAACTTATCACACTCTGCGCCAGGTAAGGGTGCCCAAACTAAAAGTCTAGATCAGGCCCTGGGGTATATGAAAAACAACTCATGTGCGATTGGAAACGACGCTCTCGCTTCGAAAGTTCAGATGACCATATCTCAATATTTATGGAATAACTTTAGCTCACTCGTCAAAATTTAATAGAATAAAGTCATACTGCATTACTTTCACTGAAGTTTCCGACACATAACTCACCAAAAGGTGTCGTTTCTTCCACAAATAAAAGACGCTTTCCGAATGAAAGCAAATCGAAATGGATTGTTGTGGCGCGTCTTTTTCACAGTGCAGTAGCAAAATGCGTACAGTTTCGTAACCGAAATGGCCCGTTGGATTTGTATGTTGTACCGTTGGTTATAAATGATACACCTTTTTCAGTATTTTTGCTATAAAAAGGCTTAAAGTGCTAATGCAGCAAAATTTTTATTAAATAATTTGATTCTCTATTCTTTCATGATCAATTTGCTATATCCATGAGGAAAATCGGACAAGGAGAGGTTCTTATTTCAAATGGAAAAGGGCGTGCAATTGTGCTCTTAAAAGTGCGACCGTTTTCATTGGCTTTGTTTACAAAATTATATATGCATGACGTCATAAGGATGACCGATCGTCAGTTTGAGTCTTAGGCTCTGCATGGCGGACAGTGTTGGAGGGAGGCAAGCCCGTCCTAGAGGCCAATATATTAAACTGGTTTGTTTAATAAAAATTTTGAATTTAATGTTCATCGGGAAATTAAGTATGGCAAGGGTTTATTATTAGACATACGTGTGAATGAATATAGACAATTTGTATGGACCTAATGAAGACACAAAAAGCTCCACATCCGCGACCAAGCAGAGCCTACGGTGTGCAACCAGGCTAAATTAAATTCATTGCCATAGGAAGGACTTCAAATTCCACTGAGCAGTTCCATTATTATTTTTATCTGGTCAAATTAATTACCTAGAATCTGGAGTCTATATAAATGTGTTTTGTACGATATTTATCAAATTTATCTGCCAGTGTCCGCATTTTGTTTGCCTGCATGAATGCATATATGGCTGTATCACTTATCATTTACACGGAAGGATTTCCAACTTCAAGAAAATAACGAAGATCGATCTTCATTATCCCCAGATTCTCAGAGATATGTGTTTTCTTCTTCCCGTTACAACTTTAAATTAGATCTAAAAACATAATATTATATGCTCTAAATTGAAATGAAATCTATCACGTCGTCTGAAGCGGCCCGTCTGAAGTGCTCTCGCCGAGGTCCGCGTGCTGGAAGTCTTCGGTCTTCAATTTCACATCCCGGTTTTCTTGTGCAAAAAGTGAAGGCTTCATGCAAGAATTTCTTCCATTCACTCTACATCTAAATTCTATTTGTGTTCCACAATATGATCTGTTATGAAAGCAAATGTAAACTGAATAAGTTTGGGCGGTATGAGAAAAGAAAAAGCCATTCAAAATTGTTGAATAATATTTTTTTTATCAGAATTTATATGTCTTATATATTTTTCTGTGCTATCGGTAAAATTATCTTGCACCCTTCTCGTTTATTATCACATTAGACAATTTTTTAGTATTATGTAAATATTTCGGAATAATGTTGAACTAATTTCATGTTTATTTTTTATTTCAGATACTCCAGAGAGACTCGTTTTTCAATGTTGTCTTTGTCTTGTTTGTTGAGTTTTGTTGTTATTTGAATCTTCTTTAGTTGAAATGTTTGAAATGTTAGTTTTCTCGGTATGTAAACTCCATTGTCGGAACTCATTACTCTGGCTGGTGTTTACTATGTCAGTTTATCACAAAAAATGCAAATACCCCACAGTGGCATTGGGCATACATGTTGGTGATATCTACCCTCACTGCAACTCCAGATCTGGATGATGAAGCCAACAATACCAGCATAATATGCACATCAATTCATGTGTAGGCCTTTATCTATATCCGATTTCTGTCTGTCAGTGTGTTGGTGGAGTGCTTCAAACTGACAAGGTTTTTTGGCACCGAATTTGGCATACTTACATTGTAAACACCGCACACAAACTGACAGTTTCTTGACAAAGACAGTACATGTACACCCAATTTATTGGAAGATCATTGTAACAATTACCTTTCTTGCCGTCTAGTTCTCTTGTTGTGTATTTGGAGCAAGCGTGTGCGGAAGTGAATCATGCAATCCATCTTCCTAAATTTGGTCACATTTGTCAAATGTCCGGAAATAATTAATCATGTGTGCTGGGGTAATTTGTATGTTTGAGATAATGAGGATCAGGAACAAGTGGGTTAGGGTTAGTGAGTGAATATGATTTATTATTACCCCACAAGCAAATTCGTATTCAATATCTGGATTGTGATTGGTTAAAAGGTCGGGTCGTATAAACCCATACACCCCGAGTGACGTTTTGCTACTCAGGGTTAGGGCCTGATCCAGGCCGTTTTTGAACCCGTTATAACGGGTTTGGGCGCCATGAATTTGGGCGCCCAAATGAGAGAAAAAAAAAAAATATATATTTTTGTTAGCAAATTCCCTCTGAACAGGCTGAAACCTATATTAATGCAATTACTATTGCCAAATATTAAGTTATCAGGCTGTATTTAGACCATTCAATACTCCCACAGCTTCCATGGGCTTCGACAGTCCCACATCGCGGCCTATTTCACTATAACTTATCACACTCTGCGCCAGGTAAGGGTGCCCAAACTAAAAGTCTAGATCAGGCCCTGGGGTATATGAAAAACAACTCATGTGCGATTGGAAACGACGCTCTCGCTTCGAAAGTTCAGATGACCATATCTCAATATTTATGGAATAACTTTAGCTCACTCGTCAAAATTTAATAGAATAAAGTCATACTGCATTACTTTCACTGAAGTTTCCGACACATAACTCACCAAAAGGTGTCGTTTCTTCCACAAATAAAAGACGCTTTCCGAATGAAAGCAAATCGAAATGGATTGTTGTGGCGCGTCTTTTTCACAGTGCAGTAGCAAAATGCGTACAGTTTCGTAACCGAAATGGCCCGTTGGATTTGTATGTTGTACCGTTGGTTATAAATGATACACCTTTTTCAGTATTTTTGCTATAAAAAGGCTTAAAGTGCTAATGCAGCAAAATTTTTATTAAATAATTTGATTCTCTATTCTTTCATGATCAATTTGCTATATCCATGAGGAAAATCGGACAAGGAGAGGTTCTTATTTCAAATGGAAAAGGGCGTGCAATTGTGCTCTTAAAAGTGCGACCGTTTTCATTGGCTTTGTTTACAAAATTATATATGCATGACGTCATAAGGATGACCGATCGTCAGCTTGAGTCTTGGCTCAGCATGGCGGACAGTGTTGGAAGGAAGCAAGCCCATCCTCGTGGCCAATTCTACTGGTTTGTTCTATAAAAATTTTGAATTTAATGTTCATCGGGAAATTGAGTATGACAAGGGAAACTGTTTATTATTAGATATACGTGTGACTGAATATAGACTGACCTTTATAAATTTGTATGGACCTAATGAAGCCGCGACCGAGCGAAGTCTACCGTGTGCAACCAGGCTAATTTGAATTCATTGCCATAGAAAGGACTTCAAATTCCACTGAGCAGTTCCATTATTATTACACATTCTGATCAAATTAATTACCTAGAATTTGGAGTCTATATAAATGTGTTTTGTACGATATTTATAAAATTTATCTGCCAGTGTCCGCATTTTGTTTGCTTGCATGAATGCATAGGCTGTACGGTGTATCACTTATCATTACACGGAAGCATTTCCAACTCCAAGAAAATAACGAAGATCGATCTTCATTATCCCCAGATTATCACATATATATGTTTTCTTCTTCCCATTACAATCAACTTTATATTAGATCTAAAAACATAATATTATATGCTCTAAATTGGAATGAAAACTATCACGTCGTCTGAAGCGGCCCGTCTGAAGTGCTCTCTCCGAGGTCCGCGTCCTGAAAAACAACAGCAGGGAAGTCTTCGGTCTTCAATTTCACATTCCGGTTTTCTTGTGCAAAAAAGTGAAGGCTTTATGCAAGAATTTCTTCCATTCACTCTAGATCTATATTCTATTTGCGTTCCACAATATGATCTGTTATGAAAGCAAATGTATACTGTTGATAAGTTTGGGCGGTATGAGAAAAGAAAAAGCTATTCAAAATTGTTGAATAATATTTTGGTATCAGAATTTATGTTTGTCTTATATTTTTCTGTGCTATCGGTAAAACTATCTTGCACCCTTCTCGTTTATTATCACATTAGACAATTTTTTAGTATTATGTAAATATTTCGGAATAATGTTGAACTAATTTCATGTTTATTTTTTATTTCAGATACTCCAGAGAGACTCGTTTTTCAATGTTGTCTTTGTCTTGTTTGTTGAGTTTTGTTGTTATTTGAATCTTCTTTAGTTGAAATGTTTGAAATGTTAGTTTTCTCGGTATGTAAACTCCATTGTCGGAACTCATTACTCTGGCTGGTGTTTACTATGTCAGTTTATCACAAAAAATGCAAATACCCCACAGTGGCATTGGGCATACATGTTGGTGATATCTACCCTCACTGCAACTCCAGATCTGGATGATGAAGCCAACAATACCAGCATAATATGCACATCAATTCATGTGTAGGCCTATATCTATATCCGATTTCTGTCTGTCAGTGTGTTGGTGGAGTGCTTCAAACTGACAAGGTTTTTTGGCACCGAATTTGGCATACTTACATTGTAAACACCGCACACAAACTGACAGTTTCTTGACAAAGACAGTACATGTACACCCAATTTATTGGAAGATCATTGTAACAATTACCTTTCTTGCCGTCTAGTTCTCTTGTTGTGTATTTGGAGCAAGCGTGTGCGGAAGTGAATCATGCAATCCATCTTCCTAAATTTGGTCACATTTGTCAAATGTCCGGAAATAATTAATCATGTGTGCTGGGGTAATTTGTATGTTTGAGATAATGAGGATCAGGAACAAGTGGGTTAGGGTTAGTGAGTGAATATGATTTATTATTACCCCACAAGCAAATTCGTATTCAATATCTGGATTGTGATTGGTTAAAAGGTCGGGTCAGTATAAACCCATACACCCAGTGACGTTTTGCTTACTCAGGGTTAAGAGGGCCTGATCCAGGCGTTTTGAACCGTTATAATGACGGGTTTTGGGCCATGAATTTGGGGCGCCCAAATGAGAAAAAAAAAAAAAAAAAAAAAATTTTGTTAGCAAATTCCCTCTGAACAGGCTGAAACCTATATTAATGCAATTACTATTGCCAAATATTAAGTTATCAGGCTGTATTTAGACCATTCAATACTCCCACAGCTTCCATGGGCTTCGACAGTCCCACATCGCGGCCTATTTCACTATAACTTATCACACTCTGCGCCAGGTAAGGGTGCCCAAACTAAAAGTCTAGATCAGGCCCTGGGGTATATGAAAAACAACTCATGTGCGATTGGAAACGACGCTCTCGCTTCGAAAGTTCAGATGACCATATCTCAATATTTATGGAATAACTTTAGCTCACTCGTCAAAATTTAATAGAATAAAGTCATACTGCATTACTTTCACTGAAGTTTCCGACACATAACTCACCAAAAGGTGTCGTTTCTTCCACAAATAAAAGACGCTTTCCGAATGAAAGCAAATCGAAATGGATTGTTGTGGCGCGTCTTTTTCACAGTGCAGTAGCAAAATGCGTACAGTTTCGTAACCGAAATGGCCCGTTGGATTTGTATGTTGTACCGTTGGTTATAAATGATACACCTTTTTCAGTATTTTTGCTATAAAAAGGCTTAAAGTGCTAATGCAGCAAAATTTTTATTAAATAATTTGATTCTCTATTCTTTCATGATCAATTTGCTATATCCATGAGGAAAATCGGACAAGGAGAGGTTCTTATTTCAAATGGAAAAGGGCGTGCAATTGTGCTCTTAAAAGTGCGACCGTTTTCATTGGCTTTGTTTACAAAATTATATATGCATGACGTCATAAGGATGACCGATCGTCAGTTTGAGTCTTAGGCTCTGCATGGCGGACAGTGTTGGAGGGAGGCAAGCCCGTCCTCGAGGCCAATATATTAAACTGGTTTGTTTAATAAAAATTTTGAATTTAATGTTCATCGGGAAATTAAGTATGGCAAGGGTTTATTATTAGACATACGTGTGAATGAATATAGACAATTTGTATGGACCTAATGAAGACACAAAAAGCTCCACATCCGCGACCAAGCAGAGCCTACGGTGTGCAACCAGGCTAAATTAAATTCATTGCCATAGGAAGGACTTCAAATTCCACTGAGCAGTTCCATTATTATTTTTATCTGGTCAAATTAATTACCTAGAATCTGGAGTCTATATAAATGTGTTTTGTACGATATTTATCAAATTTATCTGCCAGTGTCCGCATTTTGTTTGCCTGCATGAATGCATATATGGCTGTATCACTTATCATTTACACGGAAGGATTTCCAACTTCAAGAAAATAACGAAGATCGATCTTCATTATCCCCAGATTCTCAGAGATATGTGTTTTCTTCTTCCCGTTACAACTTTAAATTAGATCTAAAAACATAATATTATATGCTCTAAATTGAAATGAAATCTATCACGTCGTCTGAAGCGGCCCGTCTGAAGTGCTCTCGCCGAGGTCCGCGTGCTGGAAGTCTTCGGTCTTCAATTTCACATCCCGGTTTTCTTGTGCAAAAAGTGAAGGCTTCATGCAAGAATTTCTTCCATTCACTCTACATCTAAATTCTATTTGTGTTCCACAATATGATCTGTTATGAAAGCAAATGTAAACTGAATAAGTTTGGGCGGTATGAGAAAAGAAAAAGCCATTCAAAATTGTTGAATAATATTTTTTTTATCAGAATTTATATGTCTTATATATTTTTCTGTGCTATCGGTAAAATTATCTTGCACCCTTCTCGTTTATTATCACATTAGACAATTTTTTAGTATTATGTAAATATTTCGGAATAATGTTGAACTAATTTCATGTTTATTTTTTATTTCAGATACTCCAGAGAGACTCGTTTTTCAATGTTGTCTTTGTCTTGTTTGTTGAGTTTTGTTGTTATTTGAATCTTCTTTAGTTGAAATGTTTGAAATGTTAGTTTTCTCGGTATGTAAACTCCATTGTCGGAACTCATTACTCTGGCTGGTGTTTACTATGTCAGTTTATCACAAAAAATGCAAATACCCCACAGTGGCATTGGGCATACATGTTGGTGATATCTACCCTCACTGCAACTCCAGATCTGGATGATGAAGCCAACAATACCAGCATAATATGCACATCAATTCATGTGTAGGCCTATATCTATATCCGATTTCTGTCTGTCAGTGTGTTGGTGGAGTGCTTCAAACTGACAAGGTTTTTTGGCACCGAATTTGGCATACTTACATTGTAAACACCGCACACAAACTGACAGTTTCTTGACAAAGACAGTACATGTACACCCAATTTATTGGAAGATCATTGTAACAATTACCTTTCTTGCCGTCTAGTTCTCTTGTTGTGTATTTGGAGCAAGCGTGTGCGGAAGTGAATCATGCAATCCATCTTCCTAAATTTGGTCACATTTGTCAAATGTCCGGAAATAATTAATCATGTGTGCTGGGGTAATTTGTATGTTTGAGATAATGAGGATCAGGAACAAGTGGGTTAGGGTTAGTGAGTGAATATGATTTATTATTACCCCACAAGCAAATTCGTATTCAATATCTGGATTGTGATTGGTTAAAAGGTCGGGTCGTATAAACCCATACACCCCGAGTGACGTTTTGCTACTCAGGGTTAGGGCCTGATCCAGGCCGTTTTTGAACCCGTTATAACGGGTTTGGGCGCCATGAATTTGGGCGCCCAAATGAGAGAAAAAAAAAAAATATATATTTTTGTTAGCAAATTCCCTCTGAACAGGCTGAAACCTATATTAATGCAATTACTATTGCCAAATATTAAGTTATCAGGCTGTATTTAGACCATTCAATACTCCCACAGCTTCCATGGGCTTCGACAGTCCCACATCGCGGCCTATTTCACTATAACTTATCACACTCTGCGCCAGGTAAGGGTGCCCAAACTAAAAGTCTAGATCAGGCCCTGGGGTATATGAAAAACAACTCATGTGCGATTGGAAACGACGCTCTCGCTTCGAAAGTTCAGATGACCATATCTCAATATTTATGGAATAACTTTAGCTCACTCGTCAAAATTTAATAGAATAAAGTCATACTGCATTACTTTCACTGAAGTTTCCGACACATAACTCACCAAAAGGTGTCGTTTCTTCCACAAATAAAAGACGCTTTCCGAATGAAAGCAAATCGAAATGGATTGTTGTGGCGCGTCTTTTTCACAGTGCAGTAGCAAAATGCGTACAGTTTCGTAACCGAAATGGCCCGTTGGATTTGTATGTTGTACCGTTGGTTATAAATGATACACCTTTTTCAGTATTTTTGCTATAAAAAGGCTTAAAGTGCTAATGCAGCAAAATTTTTATTAAATAATTTGATTCTCTATTCTTTCATGATCAATTTGCTATATCCATGAGGAAAATCGGACAAGGAGAGGTTCTTATTTCAAATGGAAAAGGGCGTGCAATTGTGCTCTTAAAAGTGCGACCGTTTTCATTGGCTTTGTTTACAAAATTATATATGCATGACGTCATAAGGATGACCGATCGTCAGTTTGAGTCTTAGGCTCTGCATGGCGGACAGTGTTGGAGGGAGGCAAGCCCGTCCTAGAGGCCAATATATTAAACTGGTTTGTTTAATAAAAATTTTGAATTTAATGTTCATCGGGAAATTAAGTATGGCAAGGGTTTATTATTAGACATACGTGTGAATGAATATAGACAATTTGTATGGACCTAATGAAGACACAAAAAGCTCCACATCCGCGACCAAGCAGAGCCTACGGTGTGCAACCAGGCTAAATTAAATTCATTGCCATAGGAAGGACTTCAAATTCCACTGAGCAGTTCCATTATTATTTTTATCTGGTCAAATTAATTACCTAGAATCTGGAGTCTATATAAATGTGTTTTGTACGATATTTATCAAATTTATCTGCCAGTGTCCGCATTTTGTTTGCCTGCATGAATGCATATATGGCTGTATCACTTATCATTTACACGGAAGGATTTCCAACTTCAAGAAAATAACGAAGATCGATCTTCATTATCCCCAGATTCTCAGAGATATGTGTTTTCTTCTTCCCGTTACAACTTTAAATTAGATCTAAAAACATAATATTATATGCTCTAAATTGAAATGAAATCTATCACGTCGTCTGAAGCGGCCCGTCTGAAGTGCTCTCGCCGAGGTCCGCGTGCTGGAAGTCTTCGGTCTTCAATTTCACATCCCGGTTTTCTTGTGCAAAAAGTGAAGGCTTCATGCAAGAATTTCTTCCATTCACTCTACATCTAAATTCTATTTGTGTTCCACAATATGATCTGTTATGAAAGCAAATGTAAACTGAATAAGTTTGGGCGGTATGAGAAAAGAAAAAGCCATTCAAAATTGTTGAATAATATTTTTTTTATCAGAATTTATATGTCTTATATATTTTTCTGTGCTATCGGTAAAATTATCTTGCACCCTTCTCGTTTATTATCACATTAGACAATTTTTTAGTATTATGTAAATATTTCGGAATAATGTTGAACTAATTTCATGTTTATTTTTTATTTCAGATACTCCAGAGAGACTCGTTTTTCAATGTTGTCTTTGTCTTGTTTGTTGAGTTTTGTTGTTATTTGAATCTTCTTTAGTTGAAATGTTTGAAATGTTAGTTTTCTCGGTATGTAAACTCCATTGTCGGAACTCATTACTCTGGCTGGTGTTTACTATGTCAGTTTATCACAAAAAATGCAAATACCCCACAGTGGCATTGGGCATACATGTTGGTGATATCTACCCTCACTGCAACTCCAGATCTGGATGATGAAGCCAACAATACCAGCATAATATGCACATCAATTCATGTGTAGGCCTATATCTATATCCGATTTCTGTCTGTCAGTGTGTTGGTGGAGTGCTTCAAACTGACAAGGTTTTTTGGCACCGAATTTGGCATACTTACATTGTAAACACCGCACACAAACTGACAGTTTCTTGACAAAGACAGTACATGTACACCCAATTTATTGGAAGATCATTGTAACAATTACCTTTCTTGCCGTCTAGTTCTCTTGTTGTGTATTTGGAGCAAGCGTGTGCGGAAGTGAATCATGCAATCCATCTTCCTAAATTTGGTCACATTTGTCAAATGTCCGGAAATAATTAATCATGTGTGCTGGGGTAATTTGTATGTTTGAGATAATGAGGATCAGGAACAAGTGGGTTAGGGTTAGTGAGTGAATATGATTTATTATTACCCCACAAGCAAATTCGTATTCAATATCTGGATTGTGATTGGTTAAAAGGTCGGGTCGTATAAACCCATACACCCCGAGTGACGTTTTGCTACTCAGGGTATATGAAAAACAACTCATGTGCGATTGGAAACGACGCTCTCGCTTCGAAAGTTCAGATGACCATATCTCAATATTTATGGAATAACTTTAGCTCACTCGTCAAAATTTAATAGAATAAAGTCATACTGCATTACTTTCACTGAAGTTTCCGACACATAACTCACCAAAAGGTGTCGTTTCTTCCACAAATAAAAGACGCTTTCCGAATGAAAGCAAATCGAAATGGATTGTTGTGGCGCGTCTTTTTCACAGTGCAGTAGCAAAATGCGTACAGTTTCGTAACCGAAATGGCCCGTTGGATTTGTATGTTGTACCGTTGGTTATAAATGATACACCTTTTTCAGTATTTTTGCTATAAAAAGGCTTAAAGTGCTAATGCAGCAAAAATTTTATTAAATAATTTGATTCTCTATTCTTTCATGATCAATTTGCTATATCCATGAGGAAAATCGGACAAGGAGAGGTTCTTATTTCAAATGGAAAAGGGCGTGCAATTGTGCTCTTAAAAGTGCGACCGTTTTCATTGGCTTTGTTTACAAAATTATATATGCATGACGTCATAAGGATGACCGATCGTCAGTTTGAGTCTTAGGCTCTGCATGGCGGACAGTGTTGGAGGGAGGCAAGCCCGTCCTCGAGGCCAATATATTAAACTGGTTTGTTTAATAAAAATTTTGAATTTAATGTTCATCGGGAAATTAAGTATGGCAAGGGTTTATTATTAGACATACGTGTGAATGAATATAGACAATTTGTATGGACCTAATGAAGACACAAAAAGCTCCACATCCGCGACCAAGCAGAGCCTACGGTGTGCAACCAGGCTAAATTAAATTCATTGCCATAGGAAGGACTTCAAATTCCACTGAGCAGTTCCATCATTATTTTTATCTGGTCAAATTAATTACCTAGAATCTGGAGTCTATATAAATGTGTTTTGTACGATATTTATCAAATTTATCTGCCAGTGTCCGCATTTTGTTTGCCTGCATGAATGCATATATGGCTGTATCACTTATCATTTACACGGAAGGATTTCCAACTTCAAGAAAATAACGAAGATCGATCTTCATTATCCCCAGATTCTCAGAGATATGTGTTTTCTTCTTCCCGTTACAACTTTAAATTAGATCTAAAAACATAATATTATATGCTCTAAATTGAAATGAAATCTATCACGACGTCTGAAGCGGCCCGTCTGAAGTGCTCTCGCCGAGGTCCGCGTGCTGGAAGTCTTCGGTCTTCAATTTCACATTCCGGTTTTCTTGTGCAAAAAGTGAAGGCTTCATGCAAGAATTTCTTCCATTCACTCTACATCTAAATTCTATTTGTGTTCCACAATATGATCTGTTATGAAAGCAAATGTAAACTGAATAAGTTTGGGCGGTATGAGAAAAGAAAAAGCCATTCAAAATTGTTGAATAATATTTTTTTTATCAGAATTTATATTTGTCTTATATATTTTTCTGTGCTATCGGTAAAATTATCTTGCACCCTTCTCGTTTATTATCACATTAGACAATTTTTTAGTATTATGTAAATATTTCGGAATAATGTTGAACTAATTTCATGTTTATTTTTTATTTCAGATACTCCAGAGAGACTCGTTTTTCAATGTTGTCTTTGTCTTGTTTGTTGAGTTTTGTTGTTATTTGAATCTTCTTTAGTTGAAATGTTTGAAATGTTAGTTTTCTCGGTATGTAAACTCCAATTTAATATTTTAGTATTTCTGAAATTATGTTAGTGCATGGCATAGAGAAAGCTCTGTGCTCACCATTCTTTTCACTTACCCGGTTGTCGGCATGATCGTATATTCAACATGCAGTTGCTCAGACGATACAAACTTTTGAGATTTTTAAAATAATTTCTACTGCCAGGGGAATATTTTTGATGACAAATAATTGCATAGACAGAGTTTGGAATATATTGTGAGTTTCGACAGCTGATGTGTTCTATTAACTGATCAATCCACGAAACCCCGTTCCCTCGTATTTGAATCATGCATGCTTTCGTCGCCGCTTTCGTCCAACTACTGCCCACGAATTAAGGTAAATAAATCATTTTAAGTGATCATGCAGGGACACGTGGCCGACTGGATTCTATCTTTCATTCCTGGCACGTTACCATACGAAGACAGTGATAGATATTGAGAGTATTAACTCAACAACAATGTGAATTAAGTCTATGGAGATTGACCTTCGCCATATGCTACGCATATCGCTGGCTTGCTCGTCGATCGGCATGTCATACTTATGACGTCACACATACGAAAACATGGCGACCGTAAATGTCGCACATTGTGTTTCGTGGCAAATTATAATATCTTCCTGTTTAAAACTCTATGTGAGAATTTTATTAACTTAAAGCAGAAATCCCAAACCGTAAAATTTCATGATAAAAATGAAATTGACAATTTCGCTGCATTAGCACTTTTAAGGAGTAATAAATTCGTTCTTCAGGTTTTCCCCCCGGGTGTATGGAAAGTTACGACCCTCCCTGAAACTCATACACCCTTCGGCTGACGCCTCAGGCCACTTGTAGTAACTTGGCATGACATCAAAGGGAATGACTTTATTTGAGTCAAAGATGAAAGAAAAACATTTAGGGGAAAAAACATTGATTTGAAAAAATATATATATATATATAAATTTCATGATTTATTGAAAATATACGTGGACATCTACCATGCAATATCCCACAGGCCAGGCAAGTGTGATCAAGGGTATCCATAGTGAGATCATATCTGGGATTATGTTAAAGGTCAATATGGTCAGGTCTGTCCTCTGGTTTGTTAGGAATACTGGGTACATTATTCACAGTGTATTAGCTGCTCCTTGTCAGTTGTGGCTATATCCATGCTTATAAGGGGAATTCCAGGAAATGATCAACTGGTGCATTCCTATTATATGTTTACTTATATCAAAGTAACCCAACCCATAAACATTTGGGATGTTTGTTATACAGGTCACCTGTATGCCCTAAATAAGGAAGACTTTGATCCTCTCACTGAAGTACAATACATGAATATATGGGTGGGTTGGATGGGTGGGTGGATTGTAATATCCTGTATTTGTCTGGGATATCGGTACGTTTGTCATCAGGGTTGATGTGTGACCTGGCTGCCCAACTCAAGTTATTTAGAAATTACCTACATGTAGTAATTACCTATCACAAAATCAGTAAACACTCGAGCAATGTTGAGGGCAAGATTAATCCACCTTTTCAATATCACCCTCAGACAGAGTGAAGCGCTACAAATAGTTGGGCAGTCGAATTCTCCATATGCTCCAGTGTGGATGCATGTTTTTAATCAGTGATAACTAGTCAAATCTGATGAATATTATCAGTTATATGCCTGTTTTTCTTTCGGGTTGGTGAAATATGTTAAACCAACCAGGAAAATAGCTCTTCAATGTGGCAAAAATTTGCTAGGGGACAATGGGAAAAAATTCCTAGTGAACAGTTATTTCACATATTTTGAATGTGTCTCGAAGATAAATATTTTCACCTGCCCTGTGGGCTCATGAAAATATTTATCTTCTCGATGAAATACCAGCCTGTATACCCACGCAAAAGCATGGTATAACTCAACGTCGAACAACTTAAAACATTGTGAGTTGGACAGGTAGCATTGATTCCTTTTTGAGCTGTTCCACGATGAACGATAAAGATATTGTTTCATGTAGTTAGAAATATTGCTCCATGTTATGGCATAGGGAGAAATGAAATTGGGCTACTCAGAAATTTGCAGGTGAGGCTCCAACTTAGGGGGGTCACGCCTCACTCACGGTCTCTATGCTAGCTCTCTACAACAAACGCCTTTACCGAGAAGGACCCCTGCGCAAGCATTGACAGCTTTTACTAAGTGTCCAATGACAGTTGCTATATTATCTATGTGTGACACATGACTGCACAGATTTTTTGCGCCTGTACTTTCGTAGTACTACCAGTTCTTCCAGACGATAACTTTGATGGAGCGAGAAGAGGGTCTACACTGAGTTTTATTGTTACATAATTTTGCTTTGAGAGATTATATTGTCTCAATTTTCTTTGATTATATAATCGACAAAAGAATAAGCTTGTATATTATGTGACAGGAGGATTTTCACAAATTTACACTCCAATAAAATATCATTCATGATGCTTTTACCATATCTGTGCATATACTTGTACTTTGGAGCCGTAATAAAGCCATCATCATTTGATGTAAACTAATATTTTAAATTATCTCCTATATTGGATATTTTATTAATCCAATGAATGTAAGAGTTCAGCATTTCATTGATGCAAATATTCAGATTAAACAAAAAATATTAATTGAATTTGGACTATTGGAAGCAAAATATTGTTCAAGTTGGGAGTGTTAGTCCTGGAATACAAAACTAAGCTTATATCACAGGTTAGTTCAATGAATGCTATTTCTCTTTGCAGTAAAAACTATTGGCATACAGCTTCTTATTTCTTCTCGATTTTTGTAGAATTAGAAAACATGTCACTTTACGGCATATACAATGAGGTACTATCTGCGTGAGACCAGTCAAATCATATCTTTGTCTGAGCAGACTGTTAACCCAATAAGAGTACAGCGGGTTGTAACCACCTGTGTCAGGGTTGTAACCACCTGTGTCAGGGTTGTAACCACCTGTGTCAGGAGTTCATATGTGAGAAGCCTGTTATTCTTTTGACACCATTGTGGTTTCAGCAGACTACATCAAGGTACATGTTTTTAGTCTCTAACAAGGTACATGTTGATTTCTTGCCCGCTGTTCAAATTGTCAGTTTCAAAAAACGACTTTACGAAATTTTGACTGGGCTTCACTGCCTTCAGTCATGGTCCCGACTGATTGGTTGAATCGATGACAGGCATACAATGTACAGCTCCATACTAAATAGACATAATTTAACATGGCAAAAATTGTCAGCAAACTCTCCCGTACACTCAAAGACTACTTTTGTACATGTAGGTTAAATTTTGCTGATGCACAATACTTTGGCTAAAATATTTAGAGCAATTGGAATTTCGAGGGCTGCATGTACTCATTCATAATACAATCTATCAAAACCCTTTTCACGGGTATTGAGTACCATACTAAAAGTGTCAGCATATTTTACTGTGACATTTCACAATCAGATTGTCCTGGGTCATGCTTGATCACAGCCTTAAGGCTATTGACCTGAAGCTTGGGTCATGGTCTAAATTTGAATAATCTTGATAACACTGGAGAAAGTACACATTTTTATAATAGTCATGTACATGTGGCTATATATTTCTGTCAGGTGTAGCTGATATATGTGACTGAAAACATGTATCAAGTAATCATAACCCCATTTATCATTATTAAAAAAATTCATGCCCAAATCCACATCTGCAGAATGACTGAGTGAGTGAGTGAATAGAATTTAACGCCGCTTTCAACAATATTTCAGCTATATCACGACGAACCAACTAAGCAACACCCAGCCCAGTTGTGTTCCTGCTACTTCAAAGAAGAAATCCTTGAAGCAGCATGGAACCAGACACCCTCCATCCACCCTATAAAACACTGAGGACAGCGCCCAAGACACAGACAGGACCCTTACATGGTGCAATAAAGACAAGTGATATTACAGTGCTAGACTTCACATTATCAAGTTCCTATTGTTTCTCAGCAAAATGCATTGAAGCCATCTGCAGAATGAAATAAGAACAGTTTCAGGCACTGTTGGCATTGTTCTTTCATGTGCAATATAAAAAGGGTTGTCTTTCACTTTCTTCTCAGGTCATTGTGAGGCAAACGAAACTGCACAAGTTTTACCAAAACCTCGTAAATGTTACAGCCGTAACAAGTACATATAGTTACAGCTGAAACAGATACATGTGCAGTTACAGCTGGATCAGGTACAAGTAGATACATGTAGAGCTGAAGCACACACATAGATACAGATCGAACAAGTACATGTAGGCCTACATACACCTGGAACAAGTACATGTAGATACAACTGAAACAAGTACATGTAGATACAGCTGGAACAAACTGTAGATATAGCTGGAAAACGTACATGTTGATACAGCTGGAACAAGTACATGTAGATACAGCTGGAAAACATACATGTAGATACAGCTAGAACAAGTACATGTAGATAGAGCTGGAACAGATACAGCTGGGACAAGTACATGTAGAAAAAGCTGGAACAAGTACGGGTAGATACAGCTGGAACAAGTAGGCCTACATGTAGATACAGCTGGAACAAGTACATGTAGATGCAGACGGAACAAGTACATGTAGATGCAGACAGCACAAGTACATGTAGATACAGCTGGAACGAATACATCTAGACACAGCTGGAACAAGCACATGTAGTTACAGCTGGAACAAGTATATTTAGTTACTGCTGGAACAAGAACATGTAGTTACAGCTGGAACATGTACATGTAGTTACAGCTGCACCAGCAGCATGTAGTTACAGCTGGAGCACATGTAAATATAACTGGAACACACGTATATGGGTACAGCTGGAACAAGCACATGTAGATACAGCTGGAACAAGCACATGTAGCTACAGCTGGAACAAGCACAGGAAGTTACAGCTGGAACAAGTATATACTGCTGGAACAAGTGCATGTAGTTACAGCCGGAACAGGTATATATGTTGGCACACATAATGTAATTACAGCTAGAAAACTTACATGCAGTTATAGCTGGAACATGTACACGCAGTACATGTGACAGGTAGAACAAGTACATACAATTAGAGCTGAATACATAAATGTTGTTACAGCTAGACCAAGTACATGAAGTTACAGGAGGAACAAGTACATGTAGTTATGGCTGGAACAAGCAGATGTAGTTATGGCTGGAACAGTACATGTAGTTTCAGCTGAAATTTTGGTATATACGAGTAAGTTTTCGAAATTAAAATGTCCATGCAGTTTATTTTCTGTAATTTAGAATGCTCAGCCAATTTAAAAAAA